>JASDQU010241587.1:103700-119641 GCA_032191745.1 Picea mariana
ATTTTCAGAAGACATTTCAAGTGAAGTGTGATGCAAGCGGATACGCCATAGGAGCGGTCTTGAGTCAAGAAGATAGAACAGTTGCCTATTTCAGCGAGAAGATGGATGAGGCAAAGGTGAAATACGCAACGTATGATAAAGAATTTTATGCTATCATATAGGCGTTGAAGAAGTGAAGGCATTACTTGATCCCAAAAGAATTTGTATTGTACAGTGATAATCATGTATTGTAGTTTGTGAGTCAACAGGAGAAGTTGAATCAGAAACATGCAAAATGGATAGAGTATATGAAAAATTTCACGTTTGTAATTAAACACATTTTGGGTACTGCTAACAAAGTGGCTGATGCTTTGAGCAGGAAGTGTTTGTTGCTACAGGAGTTCCGAGTCAAGACATTGGGTTTTGAAAATCTCAGGGACATGTACGCAGGAGATGCAGATTTCGGAGAAGCGTACGAAGCATCCCAGAATCCAGTTCTCAGAGATTGAAGCCCGTGGATAGATTATATGATCCAGGAAGGATTTTTGTTCAGAGGCAATCATATGTGTATTCCAAAATGCTCCATGAGGGAGATCCTGTTGAAGGAGAAGCACAACAGAGGTTTGGCAGGACATTTTGGCCATGACAAAAAATTTGTGAAGCTGAGAGAATCATATTTTTGGCTAGGCATGTGAGCAGATGTCAAAAGGTTTGTTGACAGGTGTCGAATTTGTCAACATTTGAAGGGAAGAAAGTAGAATGCAGGGTTTTATCAGCCATTGCCCATACCAGAGAGGCCATGGGAGGTGATAGGCATGGATTTTGTATTAGGACTGCCGAGGACGCAGAGAGGGGTTGATTCCATCTTTGTGGTGGTGGACAGGTTTTCAAAGATGGCACATTGTATTCCGTGTTAGAAGACTAGCGATGCGACCCACATCGCAAATATCTTTTTCAAGGAAATCGTTAGACTTCATGGATTACCGAGAAGCATAGTCTCGGGCAGGGATACCAAATTCATGGGTCATTTTTGGAGGATGCTATGGAAGAAGATAGGAACTAACTTGGAATTTAGTTCAGTGTATCATCCATATACAGACGGACAAACAGAGTTGGTCAACAGAAGTCTAGGAGACTTGCTGAGAAGCTTGGTGACGGGGCATCATAACAACTGGGATAATATGTTGCCACAGGCAGAATTTGCTTACAACGATTCAATGAATAGAAGCACAGGTAAAAGTACATTTCAAATTGTATATGGTAGGCAGTAGAGAGGAGTTTCTGAACTCAGGGAGTCAGAACAGACTGCGACTAGCAGTGCTAGTGCAGAGGAATTCGCTGAGGTGATGAAAGAACTTCACAGCAGGGTGAAGCAGAGACTGCAAGATTCAAATCAGGAATACAAGCATAGAGCAGATCAACATCAGAGACGACTTCAGTTCAAAGTTGGTGATCTAGTTCTGGCACACTTAAGGAAAGAAAGGTTCCCAAGGGGAACATATAATAAACTTAAGATGAAGAAAATTGGGCCATGTAGGGTCCTGAAGAAATTCGGAGAAAATGCTTATGAGATCGAATTGCCAGATGGCATCGGAATATCTCCGATATTTAATATTGCAGATTTATATCCATAGAGAACTGGAGAAGCAGAAACTACAACTGAGGAACCAACGATCCAATGGCAGAAGAAGATGCCAATTACAGAAAAGCCACAAATGGAATGCATACTGGACAAGCGAGTAGGAAAGAAGACCAGAAGAAAACAATACTATGAGTATCTGGTCAAGTGGAAAAGTCACCCAGTAGAAGATTCTAGCTGGGAGAATGAAGCAATGATACAAAAGCATAGACAAACCATGCAGGAGCTCATGGATAGGAGCCCATGAAAATTTTCAAGATGAGGAGTATGATGCAGGAGCATCGACAACACATCAAGCGAGCTAGCACATTGAGTGGAAGACAACTGGATGAGCCACCATACATTTTGAAATACTTTGAAATTGTTGCGTGATCTTAAATGGTTCATTTAAGAGATGGCGCACTTGTATATTGTAATGGACCTTGATCCTTTAAGCTCTCGTCCTTAGGTAGATGAGGCATTTAAGATAGTTAATGTTGTTATATAGGAATTTAATTGTAGATTTGATAGCGTAGAGTCCAAGAGGGAAATGGGATATAGCCACCCTCCTTTGTACATTGTAACATTATTCTGGATTATTGAAGTAGGAGAGTAGAAGAAGAGCACGCAGAGAAGTGTATGAAGAACACTCATGTACAAATATTGAATTAATAGAAAAGATTGATTCAATTCCATGGTTGTGTTATTCTCTGTGTATTGTTGATATTATGCTCATGAACGTTTGCTTCCTGTCATACATTTTCTTTTATATGCTGTGTATGTGACTTCATGGTTTAGTTGGAGTCTATAAGAACAAGGAGTTAGTTTCAATTGTTTCTCTATTCTAAACCAGAGAATTCCTGTAAGGAGTGCAGTTGAATTTGCCTGCAAGGAGTGCATGACTGCAGGGTTCAGATAGAGGGAACTTTTGTTCTAAGTTCTTCGACGTGAAAATTTGGCACCAGAGCCGTGCAAGGCATGTGCAGGCTAGACGAAGTCTTAGAGTTGCGATTCTGAGCAGAGAGGATTGAAGGATTTCTRTTGCAGGAGTGCGCAGGATCGAAGGCTTCAACACTTAGTCATGTTTGAATATTTTCCGCAAGGAGTGCGTGCAAGGAGTTTTCGGAAGGGACTYGAAAGTTGAGAGAAAATMTCAGGAAGGGTAGACCTTCGAGTTCATCGAAGGATGGAGTAAACAAGTTGTKCCTTAAAGTTTGTAAGGAACATTGGAGGGTTACRTGTAGGGTGACGAGTACTCTGGAGAAGAATGGTTCATCRTTTCATGAATTGGATAAGGGAGAAACGGTCAGACGAAATCCCCCCCGAGGATATTTCATGAAGCACCATGGATYGTTGGATCTTGCGAGGGAAAGGAGGCTACAGTGCAGGAGCGGGAGAAGGTTCGACGCTCGAGAGACTAGGAGTCATCGGTCGGGATCACGAGGAGCRTTGGTTCTTCTCGTAGATCAGTGTATAAGGAGTTCGCGAGGCGAGACTCYARATCTACGCAACGGAAGTCACGATCTAGTGAGAGGTGATATTCCGACAGTTGCGTAAGTAGTGTGGGTCACAAGAGATAGTGGGAGACAGGTGGCATAACCATGGAGTCGACAGAGATTTTATTTGGCCTCACGAATAGTGAAGTCACAAGGTAGCGATAATCTAAGTATCTGCATCTTAGTCCTCGGAAGTCGAAGGAGGAATTAAGTGACCTCGCGAGTGACGAAGTCATGAAGGAGTGAGACGACAGTTTTCGGCATCTCGGCTTATTGCATATCGAATATTGGAAATCCAATTATTTAATGTCACGAATTACGAGGCGCGATAGGGCAAAGTTCTGGCCAAGGAAGAACGAAGTCATCGGGCCTCAGGGATTTGAGAACCTGGAGATAGACCGTGAGCTCGCGGAGCTGCGAGTTCCAATTTTCACAACAAGTGAACAAGGGAAAGGTCGCGCGAAGAAACTGTGGGTGCAGATCTTTCGATTGGGAGATAGAAGAGTATTTACACTCTTCGAACCATGAGGGAAGAAGGCCCTGAGAGGGGCGATCGTGCTCCGAGGAGTGCGGGTTGCATCAGATGTGCTTCACACTTCATGATTATACCTCCAACATGAAGGTCCACATGGCGGTCTTTCAGCTGAAGGGGAGCGCTCTTCTCTAGTGGAAGATGCTCCTACCGTAGTTAAACATGGTCGTCGAAGATGTGGCATGGGAACTATGGGATATATGGGCAAGGCCCATCGGATTCATGCAGTGGTGAATAATCGCCAGGAAGAGAACCAATCGACTGTGCTCGTGACGATAGATCTCGGTGCTACTGACCAAACCCTTAGTGTTTTGATAGATCATGGTGCTATTGAGAGTTTCATTTCTAGTGCAACACTAAAAAGGATTAAGGTAAAGGTAGTTGAACATGATGAGTTTAGCTTTGTAGAGATGGCCTTGGGAGCCAAACAGAAGGTTGGAGATGGTTTGTGCCCTTAACCTGGGAGAGTTTTTCATGAGGGCCAACTTGTACATCATGATATTAGGATCTTATGATGTCGTAATTGGTATGGATTGGTTGGAATCACATGAGGCGATACTCAACTGTAAGAAAAAATGGTTGAGCTTTATCGATGAAAAGGGACAGAGACGTGTGATTGTAGGATGGAACTGGGGAGTTTCCCTGAGGTTCATCTCTTCCTTACATTTACAGAAGAGTATGCGCAAGGGGTGCAAAATTTATGCAATCCTTGCATTAAACAAAAAGGGAGTAGTAGAAGATCTTGAGCACCTTCTGGTGGTGAGAGAGTTTTTGGATGTGTTTTCGAAGGAGTTACTTGGGATGTCACCGGAGAGAGAATTGGAGTTTACCATAGACCTAAAACCAAGGACCGAACCAATAGCAAGAACGCCTTATTGGATTTCGACCCCGGAGTTACAAGAGTTGAAAATGAAACTAAAGGAGTTGTTGGATCTGGGACTGATACCTCCTAGTGTGTCACCTTGGGGTGCACCGGTTATTTTCATATGAAAGAAGGATGGATCGTGGAGGCTTTTCATTGACTACCGTCAATTGAACAAGGCCACGATCAAGAATCAGTATCCCTTGCCGAGAATTGATGATCTGTTCAATCAAATGAAGGGTGCGACCTTGTTCTCCAAGATCAATTTGCGATCAGGGTATCACCAGTTGCAGATCAAGAAGAATGACATCCTTAAGACCACCTTTAAGATGAGATTTTGACATTACAAGTTTACTGTTTTACCATTTGGACTGACAAATTCCCCAGGAGTATTTATGAGTTTGATGAATGGGGTGTTCCATGAGTACTTGGACAAGTTCGTCCAAGTATTCATTGATGATATTTTGATCTACTCTTGGATGACGGAGGAGCATGATGAACACTTGTGCTTGGTACTATAGTGTCTGCAAGAGCACAAATTGTTTGGGAAGTTGTCCAAATGCTCCTTTTATCAATTGAGGATTCACTACATAGGGCATGTCATCTCTAGCAAAGGAATCGTCATGGATCCAACCAAGGCTGAGGCTATTATGGAATGGCCTGCGCCAATGGATGTCACAGAAGTGCGTAGATTTATGGGTTTAGCAGGATACTATTGACGGTTTGTCGAGGGATTTTCAAAGATAGAAAATATGATCATGGAATTGCAGAAGAAAAACAAGAAGTTTGTTTGGACCAAGAAATGCGTAGAAGCATTTCGGAGGCTTAAAGAGTTGTTGACGACAACGCTGATACTAAAGGTCCCTAGCATGGATGCAGACTTCTTGGTATGTACAGATGCATCCAAGGAAGGCTTAGGTGGAGTCTTGATGCAAGACGGACGAGTAATCGCTTACATTTAGAGGAAACTGAAAAGGCATGAAGAGAACTACGTGACGCATGATTGGGAGTTATTATCCATCGTATATGACTTGAAGGTTTGGAGACACTACCTTGTTGGATTAAAATTTGAACTAAAGATTGATCATTGTGGACTACAACACATTTTTACACAAAGCAACCTAAACGCGCGACAACGATGTTGATCGAAATTGCTTAGCGAGTACAACTTTGAGATTACTTAGATAAAGGGAACAATGAACCGAGTGGCGGATGCTTTGAGTCGGAGGCCATGCATATTTTTGGTGTTGCCTCTTCAGACTAATCTACGTGAAAAGATTCTAACTTTACAGCGTGATGACGACTGGTACCAATAGGTCGAGGGTTTTATCGGACAAAACACAATGATGGTACCACGATATGAGGGATTTTCATTTGATAGCGATGGGTTATTGAGGTTTAAAGGTCAGATTTACGTACCGCCAAATGACGAGTTGAGGATGTTGATCTTGAGCGAGGCTCATAGAGAAGTTTACATGGCTCACCTGGGAGTCACGAGGATGAGGGAAGATCTTAAACCCTTATTCTTTTGGAGGGGAATGAAGGTTGACATAGTTAACTATGTGGCCATGTGTCTAGAGTGTCAGCAGGTAAAGGATGAACATACACACCCAACAGGATTACTACAACCACATGCCATTCCAGAATCGAAATGGGAGGTCCTTTCGATGGATTTTATTGTTGGATTTCCACTGACGGCAAGGAGACATGACTCGATTCTCATAGTAGTGGACACTCTGATGAAGAGTGCTCACTTTATTCCTGTGCATACAACATATCAAGCACCTGACATTGTTAGAGTTTTCATCAGTGAGATTGTGAGGCTACATGGTGTGCCTAAGAGCATTATCTTCGATCGAGGATCGATGTTTACTGGACGATTTTGGACGAGCTTCCAAGAGGCCTTGGGAACCCAACTTAACTTTAGTACTGCATATCACCCAGAGACTGATGGGAAGACTGAACGAATGAACCAAACCTTGGAGGACATGTTTCGCATGTACGTGATGGACCAACAAAAGCATTGGGAAGAATTCTTACCACTAGTAGTGTTCTCTTACAACAACAGTTACCAGAGCACCATTAAGAGTTTCTTTACGGGCGACCGTGTCAGATGCCATTGAGTTGGGATTGGTTTGACAATAGGGTCCTAGTGGGACCAGAAGCAATCGAAGAAATGGAAGAGCAAATGAAAACCATAAGACAAAGGATTAAATAAGCACATGATCGACAAAAGAGTTATGTCAATGCGCACTGAGTCGACCGTAGTTACGAGGTCATCGATCGAGTCTTCTTGTAGGTTAAACTACATAAGATTTCGATCAAGTTTGGAAAGGGAGCTAAACTCTCTCCTAGGTTCGTGGAACCTTTTGAGATTGTGGAGAGAAAGGGGCCAGTGGCTTATCGACTAGCCTTGCCTGACTCCTTGAGGAGTATGCACGATGTTTTTCATGTATCTGTTTTGAGACATTATATCAGTGATCCTACGCATGTTATTGACCTGAGTTCCTTACAGGTATCGTACAAGGGAGTGCTCATGGATGACCCAGTCTGCATCTTAGATCATCGCATTTAACAATTACAATGTCGAACGGTAGACCAGGTCAAGGTCTAGTGGGACAATTATAGTCCGCACTCGGTGACCTGGGAGGATGCATATGACATGTGTCAACATTTTTCATTTTTGTTTGATAGATAGACATATGATACTGTGATACACTTATTTCAGCATTTATACTATGAAACTTCGGGATGAAGTTTAGACCAAGAGGGGGTGTATGTAACATCCCGCTCTGGCACACTGAGAAAACTTATTCTTTGATTACACTTGCTCGCAAGTGATTTGGACTATTATGATATTAAAACATTTGTCCTTGATTATGATGCGTTATGATAGATAACATGATGTTTACTACATTGACATAGACAACTTCTATTGACTTAGTTTTACTGAGTATACAAGGTTTTGGACCTTGATGATGCAGAGGCATCGACAGATCCCGTTGGACTCTGGATCGAGTTAGGGAGTGTGCTATTGGGGTTTGATTGTTTTACTATGATTTTAGTACATTTGATCAGATGATATGATGTGGATATGTTCTGACATGGTTGTTGATGATCCAGGTTGATGATAGCTTGCCGACCAGACTTACATATGGAGTAAAGGGGCCACACATGACTACCAGAGAGGTTGAGGGAGAGGTGTGGACAGCAACCCTGCCACAACCTACTATCACTCCCACCGTGGCTCGAACTGTAAGTTAACGATTACCTAGTTCGAGAGGATCCATGATGCCATGAGGGTAGACTACGACAGTCGCTCATGATGATTCTAAGGGGCGCGTAATAAGGTGGGGGCCTTATTCCTTAGAATCCCTTAGTTTCCCACAAGTTCACCTAGCGGAGTGTTGACTCCAGGGGTTATTGATGTCTACCAATCAGTCAAGAGGTGAGTGGCACCCTTGGAGTAGGTAGTGCATCCTGAAGGGCATGTCATGCAAAGAAACACTAGAGTCGAGTGGCACCCTTGGAGCATGTGGTGCATCTTAAAGGGCATGTCACGTAAAAGAAACACTAGAGGCGAGTGGCACCCTTGGAGCACGTAGTGTGTTCTGAAGGGAAGGTTGCGTTGATGATGTTAAAGGAACGAACCTAGATGGCCCTAAGACTAATATCTCATTAAGAAATTTTAAAACAATTTCCCTAATTAAAATGTTGTCTAGTTTAGAATCTAAGTCCTAAGTCTAAAACTTCGCTAGGGGTAAACTTTTGTCTACCCTTGAGAAAACATCTCTAAAAATTTAAAATGGTAAAATTTAAAATAAAAACCATGTAAGTAATAATATTGGTCTTCATAAATTTTTGGGGTAAAATGAAGAGAATAATAATTTAATTAAAAGCTGTGGATATAAAATATAAAGAAGAATTTAATTATTTAACTTGTGAAAGTGTAAAAGATATTAAATTATTAATAAAAAGGAAAAGGGGTTAATTGGCACAACCACCATTTTGGCTCTAATAAAAAAGGGAAAGAAGGGAATAATAAAAATTAGGAAACTAAGGAATGGAGGAAACATAATAAGGGAAAGAATGGAACTTATGGTAAAAAGTGAGGTCAACTTAATAAAGNTGGTAAAATTTAAAATAAAAACCATGTAACTAATAATATTGGTCTTCATAAATTTTTGGGGTAAAATGAAGAGAATAATAATTTAATTAAAAGTTGTGGATATAAAATATAAAGAAGAATTTAATTATTTAACTTGTGAAAGTGTAAAAGATATTAAATTATTAATAAAAAGGAAAAGGGGTTAATTGGCACAACCACCATTTTGGCTCTAATAAAAAAGGGAAAGAAGGGAATAATAAAAATTAGGAAACTAAGGAATGGACGAAACATAATAAGGGAAAGAATGGAACTTATGGTAAAAAGTGAGGTCAACTTAATAAAGAATATGCAATAAAGAACCTTCTAAATTGATCTAAATTAGCAATATCATTTTAGGGAAAGTATTTAAAACCTGTAAGGGAATCTAGAGACACCTAGGAGTAAAAATAGAAGTAACTCTAAGTGGGTGAGGGAAATAAGACAATTTAATAAGTTAAAAAAAATAGTTAATAGAGAAACGTGGGGGATGAATGACACTTGTATGAAAGACAATTTTTAGAAGATTTTATTAAAACTTAAAGTAAATGAAATTTGGGGAAAGTGGGAAGTTCTAAAACTCTATAAAACAGAGAAAGGAGGAGGAAGAAGGGGATCAACTGTTAGTGTAATATTACGCTGTCAGAATTGTGACTTGACTGATTACTTGTGGGGAGTTGGGATTTCCCAGCTTAGATAGGAGTGATAGCTCGACCTTGCAAAACGAGTTGGGAGCTAGATGTACCATCTAAATAGTGTGTGGCCCCTTTGTAGCTCGGGGGGCTAAGGGGAAGGTAGAGTACCCCTAGCGATTGGTTGGGAGCTACCGGTGAGGTATCGATGGTCGACGAGCTGGAGCAGCATGGAGCATGGGACGTCATTCGAGGTGGGCGTTAAGGCAATGGTACGCTTTTCGATTGATTGATAGAATATTGTAGGATGTATGTCTTTAGATCTTCTTGTGTATTGGGTAGTTAAACTATTGACAATTTCATGACTAGAAATTTGATCGATTGATTGATGTGTGCCTTCTTGAGTTGAATACCTATGCATTGTTTATCCCTTCCTCTTACGATCAGCTAGTCGCCCTCTGCGATTGTATCCCTCTTGTCATTGGAGGGTATGTTGTTCTATGTGATTGCTCGCTACACATTGTATGGCTACTTGTTGTGATGGTTTCTGACTGCATTGCCCTCATTCAGAAAGCCGTTATACTTACAGAAGCGAGTGATTATATCCTTATCTCCAGAAGCAATTGTTATATCCCAACGATTTATCGACAATTTTAGAATGTATCTCTGCATTTTTTTTTCTTTGTTTAAGGGATAACATTTTGGTAATGTGTTCCTCTAGGTTTTCTTTTCCTCTCTTGACTGCATTGCTACAACACTTTCATTTTCCCTTTTTGGTGTGAAACGCTTGGGTGAGGGCGTCTACTTTGGATTGGAGTTAGAAGGTGGGCAGGTTGGATGCATAGCCTCTAGTGGGCATGATTTTGCCACTACTTATAACTGGTGGTGGCTCTATTAACACTTGATTTGAGTCAACCTTTGGCAATTCGCCTTAGACCAACCTATGTTTCCCTTTTATTTTTTTATGGTTTTAAAACAAAGATAAATCCCTGCATAATCTTGAATTCAGTTATTCTATTTTTTGTATTAAAGATTAAAAACCATGCAATTCCATTTTTCCTTTTTATTTCGAACATTACACTTCCTGGCACTCTGTCGAATGGCTCTTAAAATGATTTGTTGGGTCACCGTTTGATTGGCCTGTCTGTTGATTTTATTGTAATGACTGGTTAATCCACCTTCCCAGTGTGAAAGGGGAGATTCGTACTCACCTTGTACTGGGCGAATTCCATGGAGGTGGAACAATTTTACACCTATTCCTACCCTCGCTTCGCCTCGAGTTTGAACAAGTTTTCATTTTTTTTCTTTGACTGTATCTTACCAAGATGACAGAAAACAACTCTTGATTGACGGTGATTTCCTGGGTTGATTGAGAATGTGCCGCTTGGTTGCCACGCATAGCATTGTCACAACATTTCTTGTTACCTATGTCTGCCCTTAAATTGTGTTTGAATTCTCACATTAGGACTGTGTTCCATTCATTACTGTAATCGCCCAGTTAACGTGCATAAATAATGTGGCCACGAGTTGAACGCGAGTAGACAGTGTTGGAGAAATTTTTAATGCTATTTAGTGTCTTCTCAGTAAACCGTTAGGTCCTGACAAAATCTGTTGACCTAAGACTGTGTAGGTTTGCCTTACCTTAATGACAGTTTGCATGGCAGATTTGTGGTCATATTAAATCCTGATCACTGTGCTATGGTAATCTCAGAAATTGTGTGTTTTAACTGACCTAGAAGTTCATGCAACCATTTTCTTACTTCGCTAATGTCCTTGTTCCCTAGACACAACTTTTAGCCTTGGTTGTCTTAGATGTTAGTTCTCTTAAAATTTTAAACTAGAATCTTGATTGTAGTTGAATAACAAGCCAGTTATTTGCATATCCCTTTTTTTTATCGAAATTTGTGCAGCCGCAACCTAATATCTAGGACCTTGTATCAATTAAAGAGCTGGCAAATTGCACCTCTTACCTTAAGATTACTTTGCCCGAGTAAATTGTGGTGGACAAGTAAATTTTTTTGATTTTAACATCCGCTTTTTGTGTAGTTAACTGTCAAGATTAGTAGGTGTTTTTATGAATATTTCTTAGAGGAGATACTCTTGGAATACTTGCACCTGTGTGTAGATTTTCAACTATGCCTCTTTAGTCTAACCTTGATTTGCAGAAATTTCCTTGTGTAGAATATTGTAAAAGTAGATAATAATAATTAAAATGTTGAAAATGTTCAGTATTGTAATTAATGTTATCGATTCACTAACTACATAAGACCAGGTGGCCTAGCCCCAAATAAGTAAGTAAAGGATATTGCATCACCCCTTTTACCAAATTGATAAGGATTGATTTCGAAGGACAACGAATTTGTTTTAATTGGGTACAAGTGCAATGCCTTTTCATTTTGGTATTTTAATGGGATTGGTGATTCATTTTAGGTGGTAAGGTTATTACAATATAAAAGGTGATGTGGTTATGGTAAGCCATTGTAATTTTATGGTATTGCTAGCATACAAGAAATAATGTGATGGATAATTTGTTTGCAAAGTTATCATAATATAAGATGTGATGTTTTTATGGTAGTGTTATTGTAAATTTATGGTATAGGTAACATATAAGATGTATTGAGATTGTTAATTTATTTGCGCAGATTTTGTAATAGTAATATAATGTTGTTATTATTTTTATGGTAAAGTTGTGGAGATTTTGCTAATTTTGTTAGAATATAAATGTAATATAATTGAACTAAAGTACAATCAGTTATTATGAGTTAGTAAATGGGGAATACCAATTAATTGGATTTACATTATTTTAAGGGGGATTGGGTAACACGTCGATTAATGGAACTTAAATGGAGTAGTTGGTCTGTAATTAATGCCATTTGAGTCACAGATAATTCCTTGTCTTAACAATGATTGGTCATTGTCAGAGTCCTTCTGACTTGCGCCTCCATAGAGGACATGGTTGTTCATTTAATTTTGTTGTACTTGGTTGTAATCATTTTAATGCTTGGTCTACTTGAGTGGGGCAGGATGTAGACACCTCCATGTTCCTTAGAAAATTCGCCAGTCCTAAGACCTTAAATGGTTAAAATTGATGGGAACCTAGGCTTGAGTGTTGCTTATGTGTCTTGGAGGTCCTAACCATTGCATGGTAGGATGGGCAGGTAGTCAATATTATTTATAGTCGATTGATTGTCGATTAATGCATGTAGATACTTGATGTGCGTCCTAGGTTTTCATGTGGTGTTTGTCATTCTATGCATCTTGTTCATTGTCGAGTGGTGACAGAGAGTCAAATGTGCTTATTACCCTTGTACACACGTGCACACACAACAACAACAAAAAAATTGCACTTGTTAAGAGGTTGGTCGTCGTAACGAGGGGGATTGTTACATGCACTCAATTTTTTGTACTATAGATATGGATAACGTAGGCATTTTTTTGGCATATCCTTGGATGGACTTAGTTGATACAATTAATATTAATGTGCATAATAAGTTTTGGAAGCTATGTTACAAGAAAAAATAAATTACATCACATGATATTTCTCTTATTAAATAGGAAGGGCCCAAGGGGGTAGATGAAAAATTCCTTACAAGGGAATTAATTGTATTACCTAATGACACATCAAATGAAGAGTCCAAGGTTGAACCTGAAGAAGAGCACTTGATGAAAATCCAAAGGAAGGGAATAAACAAGAAGAAGAAGCTAAGGAAATACATGTTGAAGAGTCAAAAAAAGAAGAATCAAACCCAAGGTTGTTGTATATCACCACTCACACCACTAAGAGAAACACCAATCATCAAGGGAATGACTCAAGAATAAGGAAAATTATCATGGATCAACATGGAACCAGAGAGACAACCAACATGGAGGCACATGGAGGACAAAAAAAATGCATGGAGATATCAAAGTAGCACAACGAAGACATGGATCCCAAGAAGAAATTAGAGTCAAGATCAAGAAAAGGTCATAGTTGGAAACATGTTCGCATTTCACTAGGATGGATGGATGCTCGTGCATGGTACCAGATTACTATATTGATCAATATGCCATATTATAAGGCTTCTTCCCAAGTTAAGGATAAAAAATGCCAAGGGAAATGGAATGTAATGTATATAAGGAAGATAATATACGGTACCTATGGATGTACTCGAGGGGTTAATGAATATAATGTGACCTTAATAACATAATAGTCCCACTATGTAATTAAAAGGAAATAATATAAAAATAAGAGGTGGTTGGCATAAAACCCTAAAGATACTTATGAGAAAGTATAAAAAGACACAAGTATCATTATATTATATGCATGTTGGATTGTATTGTTATGTATAAAACATGGCTTGTGACATAAGACACCTAGAAATACTTATGAAAAAGTATAAAAATACATGAGTATCATTGTATTATATGTATGTTGGATTATATTTTTATGTAACAAGCATGACTTGTATTTATGATACTCAAATTCAGATGTTGAATATATATATATATATATATATATATAAATGAAAAAGAGTAAACTTCAATTTATAAATAAGTTTTAAATCATTTTTTTTTAGTATTTATAATTTGAAACTTTTAAAATTCTATTTTTTCAAAAAAATAAAAAATAAAGTTAAAACAAGTTTATTTTGTTTTTATATATAATATATAAAGTTTTAAATCATCTTTCATATTGTATCTACATGGTAGATAATAAAATTCGAATGTCAACGACAAGCTTGAATATAGCATGTAGTGTGAAAAAATAGCCATCGCCATCCATTGGCTAAGTTAAAATAGGCATCCATTGGCTAAGTTAAAATGTGATATTTATTCAACAAACCAGTTGGAGGCAGACTCGTCTCTACATAGTGGACATGAGATGCTAACCCTAAACCACCTAACGATGCAATACGAATGATGAAGATGGTTGCAGGGCAATTGTTTGGCAGAGTCCCCAATTGGTTCTTGACAAATCACACAGTTCAATGCATCGGAAATTATAAATGTCGGCAAATTATCCACTACCTCGCTTGCTTCTTCAACAAATTCGTCTCTCATGTGAATAGCTTCATGCATGAAGTCGAAATCATACTTATCATCCTGCAGACGTTCCATGAGCCCACTCCAAGTGTATTTCGAACTCCAGATAACTGTCCTCTCTACCGTAATCCCATATATGCCGGAGCAGAATAGCATTTTCCGGCAATGCCGTTATACGGTTAGTTTCACTGTAATCTTCTTCACTACCATTGACATAACTGACGTGCACTACATTCTGTTGTAACCATCTCTCATCGTCTAATGAAGTTATATCAACATTTTCCGAAACATTATCCTTGTCCCAATCCCACCCACTGTAGATACAATCCTGCAATGCAAATGGAGAGACAGGATAGACCGTGTCAATTAACCTTGCAGAAACACGGGAGACCACATGCTCCTGTGGAACATCTTCTAAAAAAAGTGTAATGAAACCTTCGTCATCTAATTGTCTCATAATGTGGATACGTAGTTGTCGCATCTGAGAGTCACCAATCCCCCTCGTTGTTCAACGATTGATCCATTTAAAAAGAACAAACCTAGAAATGGTAAAAATGCTCGTGTATCTTTTAGATTGTCTTTCTTAAAATTGAATTTTGAAAGTAAATTTGAGATCTTTTAGCTACAGACGTTTATCTGTCTGAATATATTCGAAACAAGTTAATATCTTAACTAAATTTAAGAGCATTTATATTTCTTCATGCACTACGATTGCATTTTATATTTTCCATGGCCGACAATGACATGCCCAATTAGTGCCTCTATGTGTGCCAACGTCGGTCACACATTGACATTTAAGATTCATTATGCTAACCATATATATATATATATATATTTTTTTTTACTTTTATTTTGGAATTGCTTGTCTAGGCATTAGATCTTCATACAAATTAAAGTGGTTTAGTGTGGGTTTTTTTTTTTTTTCAATTGGTTGTCAAATGATGCGTTTCTTTGATAATAAAGCATGGTTATGGTTATTATATGTGACATATTACAACAATTTTAATAAAAAATAAAAAAGAATTAGAAAATCATTTAAATACAATTTACAGTGTCAAATTTAACATATACGAATTTATCAAAAACTTCAAATTTATTATTCATTAATAAGAGTTCAAAATATATCTAACAAATCTATTAGTGTTTAAAGATTTATATTATGATTTTTACATGAACAAATAATTTAAAAATAAACAAAACCATGGGGAGAAAAACAAATTAATTTGAATATTTTATTTGAACTTTGTAGACGTATTTTTACTCTTGCTTTCCATTTATAGATTATACAGACTTGTTTCTTATATTTTTTGTGTAGAAATTTGGAAGGATAATGTACACTCTTAAATTTAGGAAATCTCTTGTGGGTTCTCAATGTTACAAGTTCTAACTTCTCCTTATTTTTGTCCAATATTTTATATATAAATTAAAATTTAATATTGAACTTTTAAAAATAATATATGGAGTGATAAATTGGAAGAGGAGTGTTAATAATATGGAAAATATAGTCGAAATATTTATAAGTGAATTTTTAATTTCAAGTCTATTTTTAATTCAATTACTTTTATATTTTTACATGTGCACATAGAATGAATTGGGAAAGCATATTCTCCAAGGATGGTATTTAGCTGGTTTTAGAACACTAAAATATTTTGGAAT
>JASDQU010241588.1:35123-54831 GCA_032191745.1 Picea mariana
AAACCTTTTAAACCTTGAGCCGTTCACCAGCCACGAGTTTGCGCTGTGCTAGTTTATAACCAGTTGGCAAAAACAGGGCGAACCGCGGTATATCAAGAATGAACAGATGACGAACATTAAAATATTTGAACTATCCGATCTAATAAACCAAATGCAACGCTGTGTATCAAACATTACGTGTACACTGAAAACGTTTTATTTTAAGTTCGGAAGGAAACTAATGCAGCATCATACCCATCTCTCTCTTGTTTTTGAGTTGATCCGCCGGATTTTGGTTGGTAGTGGAGCGCTTAATCTTCACACGCATGTAATCCATGGCTGCACGGTTCATCGCTGTTCTCGGACAGATCTGGCAATGGATTAATCTATGAAGCGCCCTCTATATAGTTATTGAAAAAGCCTATCAGAGTGTTCAACTCTCCATCGACGTTTAACAGACATAAATAAAAGATGAGAAGATTGTATAGGCAGGAACATTCTAGTTCCAAAGACCGAAGGCTCTCTTTAATTTCCATCTTGCGGAATAAAATCCAATTTCGTAACACCGTTTCACTAGTTCCAATTCCCGCCTCCCCAAGGGATTATGCATTGCTTTGTTTGTTTTCTAAGACGTGCCGCCAGCTTGGCTTCACGTTTTCAAATTTAAACGCGCCTCTCCCATATGGAACTTTTATTTGCGTTTTCAAATGCAAACGTGCCTCTTACAAATGATTTTTTTTTTAAGAGTGGATTTAAAGAACACAATGGACCTTACAACTCCTTTGTACTTGGACATAACTCCAATTTTCGGGTCATTTCATTAAGGACATAAACACATATCCCCGAATGATGCGTTATATTCCAATAAGAAGAGTTTTGTTTTTTGTTTTTTTTTAAATTTATCAAAATAAAAATTGGTTAACATTATTTTAATATGAATGATTATCTTTACATTAAAAATAGCGTTAAACTTTATTAGCTCATTTTAAGAGTTTATATATATATATAACATGAACCCTATAATACAAGGAATTATTAAGTGTTCAAATATGATATATTGAAATATATAAGCATTTTTTAATTTTGGAATATAATTGTAGAATATGTTGAATGTATGTGAAGTGGTTTGAATAAATAGGGATTAATACCAAAAACAAATTGACATTGTTTAATTTAATGAATTAGTATATTAGGATTGGATGACAATTGGTGGGAAGAACGATGATTATGAAGCAGATAGTGTGCACGATCTATGAGGATGACATGAGAGATTTATTTTGAGCTAGTAGGCCTCCATGGCATCCTAAAATTTTTCATACTCAAAATATCTTTTGAGGTGGTGAAAGCGTATTCACATGAGCTTGAGATTATTATGAGCATGCTTACCTTAATGACTACCTGATGCAGTTTGAGATTATTATAAACATGCTTATTATTATAAACATGCTTACCTTAATGACTACCTCATGCAGGTGCATCTTTGGTCTTAAGAAATCTGCATCAACCAAAAATATTTAAATTTCAAGTTAATAAATTGTAAGGTAAGATAAGTGCTCTAACTCTCATTGTTGCAACACATTGTTGTAACATATTGTTGTAACACATTATTGTAACATAGTGTTGTAGCATGTTGTTACAACACCTGTCTTGTAACATCGTTTCTACAAGCTATAACACTTGTTGTTGCAACACAAAACGTTTCAACTAAGTCAAGGGGAAATTATGTTACAATGTTATGAATCATGACTCCACATGTATTGCAAGAATTTCATGACAAGTAATAGAAGACATATCATTTGAAATGATTGAGGAATTTAACCACTACAATTGTCTAAGTTTGTACCAACACGCATTTGGAAAATGGCTAAGAATTTGGATAGTTGTAACTGGCCAATGCCCAATGGATTTGGTGGAGAAAAACAAGAATCAGTTGGGGAGAAAGAAGTTGTTCAGTTTCCAAGAAAGGAAAGAAAAGAAAGAAAGGGGAAAAAACAGACAAAAAGAAATGTTAGTTGGGGAAGAGGAGAGTTGGGGATGTGCAGGAAAATGAGAGAGGAGAGGAAACGAAAGAAGCGACGTCTACATAAACAATAGAGAAGAGGAAGGAACACCAGTTTTTTTTAGTGGGATAGTGTAGAACATTGTGGAGACTTTTGAGTCATGGATTCTGAATAAGTATTGTTATAGTTTTGGATGATAATGTAATAGGACTATGGAACACAATTTTCTATCTTGCTAATAAATTTTCTTGAGTCCCTCTTTAATGGTGTTGTCTCTTGTTTCAATAATTTTTCTATGACTATAATTTCTCTTGGAATTATTTAGGTTGTTCAATTTATGCTGATGTTGCTAGTTGTTAGATGTGCACTTTGTGGGTAGAAACCTATTCCTATAAGTGATTTAGTACACGATCGAGGGTACAACATCAAGTGGTACCAGAGCTGGTTTAGCTCCTAATTTGTGGGAAACAATGCCTGAAATTAAGGCATTTCAATGTTAGTCTAAGTGACGGATGCAAGACAAATTGTAAGGATGTCGCCACAAAGAGAAGGAGCAATATGAGGAGGTGCAAGGAATAGAGAGTTAGAGGAATTAAAAAGGAGAGTAGAAGAACTAGAAAACTAAAGTCTTGGAGATGCTGAAACAAATTTGTCGTCTTAGGATGAGCCTGAAGAAGAGAGAAACATTGAGGAAGTAGACCCAACGGTACGTCTAATATATTTTATGAAACACAGAGGTAGTGCAAGGGTTGAATTTTCATGCTACGATGCTAGTTTCAAAGGAAAGACTCTCATTAACTTGATAGGAGAGCTCAAAAGATATTTTGAGTATGAAAATGTTCAATATCTCAATCGAGTTTGACTCATTATGACTAAGTTAAAGGGTCATGTTGTTCTCTGATGGGATATGTTACAAAAGAATAGAGTAGAAAAATGGAAGGAGAAGATTAGAACCTAGAGGACGATGGTGAGAAAAATCAACGAGAAATTCCTATGTGTCGATTACAAGCATAATTTATGCAAACATGTGAGGAAATTGAGGCAAGAAGATACATATGAATAAATTGAGGAATTTTTCAAATTGTCATTGAGATCAGGGATAAAGGAACTAGAATATCAAAGAGTGGTGAGATACGTAAATGGGTTGAAATATCATATTCAGGATAAGATTAGTATGCATTACTTTCATAATGTATACAAAGTCTACCAAGATCCTATGACATTTGAAGAAAAGATTGATAGATGGTTGCACGAGAAGTTATGGGGAAATTGAACTAGAGGAAAGTAAAGAACAAGTGTTGCTAGGAGGTATGAAAAGGAGGATGAAGCAACTAGCAGCCATAATACAAGAGGAGGAACTGACAATAGAAGAGGAGGAGGGTTTAATAGAGATAGGTATGTGATCACTTGTTACAGATGCAGATTAGAAGGTCACAAGGCATCATAATGTTTGGAGAAGCATAATACAGGGAGACAAAACTAAACCAGAACACAGGTTACCTAAGAAGATGAGGCAGTAATGTAGAAGTACTTCACTAAGAATAGGGACAAAACTTGATGTTTAGAAGAGAAATAGTTAATCACTAGGTGAGAATTTGTTCTGAGGTGCATTGTGATATATAGAGAATTGGCAATGGGGTGTCTAACGATATCCCCTGATATGCCCAGTCGTATAATATTTTTCTTGGTATGGTTATTTTAACAACACCAATGTGTTGGCTAGGAGTGCATTGTATTTTGTAACGCACTGACAACGGGGCATTACAAAAGATGCATGACTATATTTACTTTTTAAAATTAATTGTGATGATTTTATTCGAACGACAATGATGTGTAATGTTAGAGTATACACACCTCTAGTGGTTCTTAATATTAATTTATGCATAGGACACACCACTTTTGGGTGATTCGAAGCATTTAGGCGCATTGCATGGAATCAGAAAAAAGAAATTGAAAAAATGGCGAAATGTCAAGTTAAATTCAAATTTGAATCCAATGAAAATAAAAATAGGAGGGTCATAAATAATTTACCTTGACTCTTATGTCCTTAGGAGGCATGGTTCCATCGTTGAGAAAAAATAAAATTTCATGGTAATTTCCAAAATTTCAAAATCTGAGTAATCTATCGGTGGAGCTATGAAGCTCGTTATAGAGCACCACCAACAGGGTGTCCTTGGAAGGAGAGTGAGAACTAGTGCATTCTTGAGAGTTTGGAAGCACACAATGAACTGTAATAATTAAAATTGGTTTGGTAGTTTTTGTATTTACCCTATCGTGGTCCACCTGACAATAAGGATATGCACCAGGTCATAATGTTCAATGACACTGAGGAACTTTATTCAATGCTTCTGAACAATCAAACACTAGGGTGCTTTATTCGATACTTTTGAACAATTAAGCATTCGAGTGTCATTTTTGTATTTTCACTAGTGTGTATGATCCTTATATGCACACATGTAAAAAGAAACTCTGCAAAAACCTCCATTTTCCCACCTCTCCTAACAACCTTCTCTATAAATAGAGAAAGGATACATTTTGGGGGGAAATTTCATAAGAGCTTATGATAGAAGGTGTTCTTCTTGTAGTCCCTCTCTCGAACCAAAACCCACCCCCGTAATTCTCCAATGTCCAAGAAGGAAAGGATACATTTTGGGGGGAAATTTCGTAAGAGCTTATGATACAAGGTGTTCTTCTTGTAGTCCCTCTCTGGAACCAAAACCCACCCCCGTAATTCTCCAATGTCCAAGAAGTTTACATGGAGACCTAACATAAAATCTTCCCATAATTTCTTGTGGAAATATAGAGGCACCTCCCTATTATTGTAGGGAGGTTTTTTAAAAGCCATAAACCATCTATCCATCAAATTCTCCAAAAATGGTTGGTCGGTGCATCTGTCCATACATATCTGTCTCTTTATGAGTACTAACTGTAATCTAGTTCTAGGATTAACGAAGAATGTCATCAATCGTTGTTTTGTAATGTTTAGGTCTCTAACTTGGTTTTTATCTACCCGAGTCCTATAAAATTCAAACATTCTAGGCCTATAATAAGAAATATTACTTAACTAGCCTTAGGAACTTGTAATAGAAGATATAAGGTCATCCATAAATTGGCTAGTGACAATTGTGAGGGCATTCTAGTACTCCGTAAGTCTTGAACAAGAGTTATAAGACACCTCAACCCTTCATCAATTCCATGTTTATATTTGTCGATTGTGGGTTGGCGTTTGGTGTTCCTTCCTATGGTGGTGTAGAGTTTGGGTTTTCTCCAAGATCCATGTGATTTAATTTTTCTTCAATTTAGTAATGGAAACTGTAGATTAGGTTTGTTTTTTAAACATTTAAAAAAATCATGAAATGTAAAAAAAAAAATTACAACCCGATACATATTTGGAATAAGCCAAAGATGATGTTAGGAGAGTGTTGACACTACGTCAACAAGGTCCAAGTTGTAATTTTCTCAATAGATCTTAAGAACGCATGGCGGTGTGGTTTGTCTATTGGTAAAATAGAGAGAACATGCAAGCATTCCTTGAGTGAGTGTGTGTTTCTAGGAATGTGTGTGCACTCCAGAAATGCATGCACGTTGTCCACATTCCTAAGAAAATGCATGTGCACTTGTTTAGGGGATAACATGGCCTCCTCCATGGCAGTTGGGGGATCTTGAGCCTGCCACATTAGGAAGGTGTGTGTGTTGCTAGGAGCGTACCCACATTCCCGTGTGAACACGTTCATGATCACCCATTACCACTTTTTTCCATCAACTTCTTGTAGACACCCTATTATGTTCCCCAATAATTATGTCACATTTCAACATGAATCCATATTCCCTTATGTGAAATTGCAATGTTCCTCGATAATTACATCACATTACGATGTTGATGAGGTATTTTGTCTCCTTGCAACATTCCTTAACGGTTATGTTTCAATGCAATGTTCCTAAATGGTCACGATGCATGGTGATATTTATCTGAGTAGACTTATCATTCATGATTATGTAGGCTTGCCAGATTTTTCTTAGTTAACTTATGTTAATCATATTTATTGCATGTTGAATTAATTAAATAGTTAATTCAACATTTAAATTTTGTTATTTAACCCATCATATGTTAGATACTATATATATTTTTAAATAAAAAATAATATTGTAAAAATAAAATAATATTGTAAAAATAAAATAATATTAAACTTCATCAAATCAACCTAGTAACAAATCAAGTTAATTTTAAAGTTGATAAATTACTATATACATGTTGGAAATTGTAATTGCAAGTCAGCGATATCTTCATGTCTTCGCCGATTTGTTTGTCATACATTTTTTGAGTACTTTGTCGGTGAGACAGTATGACGGTTTGTAAGTGAAAAGTCGCACATTTACTCAAACATTAGACAGCAAGAAAGAAGTTATAAATGGAGTTGATCTCTATCTTGTCGAGCTCTGTGAGTGGTTGAAGACTGATCCGAGATCTTTTCATTGAGTGACTTATAAATAATTGCATTAAGTGAGCATAAATAAAGCTCAATAATGAAGAGACATAAGCATCAAATCTGAACACAAAAGATTGATAATGGAGTTCGTCCCTGGTGGAGTACGCCTTTGGGTCCTTCTCTCAAATGGGTAGGATTTTTCATAACTTAGAAAAATAATTTGGAAAAATACATAAGTATACCTCATTCTGAAATGAAGCTGCAGAAATATTGCTCAGATCAGAAAATAGACAACACCAATGAATTTGTGGCATCAAATTACCCAAAAATGACTGTCTCCACGCCTTGATATGACTCTGGCACTCCCAGGCCCAAGAAGAATTATGTCTCAGTTTTCGTTCCCTGCAACCTACAATAAATGTTAACCTACCCCTGTCTCGAACTACGTACGGACCTTGTGCATGCGTTCCTCCTCTTGAGCTTGGGAAGATACACCTTTCATTTAATAAAGGTGGCGTAGATTACAACGAAGGGTCGTTGGCCCGTTGGTTATGGCGCAAGTGTTAAGGCGTTAATGAGGGAGGAGGTCTCGGGGTCAAGCCTGCAGGACTCCCCCTTTTGTCTTGACCATTGTAACAATATATATATATATATATATATAAAACCATAATCCGCTCCGCTAGTTTGGTGATCATTTTATCATTGTTTTGGTTGCCAGATTTGGTGAATCCGTCGAATCCATTTTTTTTAAATTTCCAGTCACAGGTTGTCATTGGGAATTTGCCCACTGCCACGTGGCATCTCATGACTGGGCCACGTGGCAGCCTCCTATTCGACCATGTCATCCACTACAACGTCATCCTACCACATCATCTACCAACTCAGCCTACCACATTAGTGCCACATCATTCTACAGACCCTACGAATTGCAATGTGGAAAAATCTTACTGGTCCACAGATCAATCCAGAAATTCCAAATATGGGTGACAGGTGGCAACCTCTAGTGTTGCCACGTCACCATGCTGACATCATGATGATGTCATCATGACACATGTCACCTTCTGCTCCCACCACGTGTGTTGGACGGATGTTGACGTCATCTGTACTGGTGTTGTTGTTAGTAGTACGGATGCTAACTCATCCCCTTGTTGACTAGGCTAGTTTGACCAAACTTTGACTGGGAATATCTTTTGATACGTAACTCTGTTTGACGAGATGTTTATGATGTTAGAAATATTGTAACGCGCTCTTCATAATGATGTCATTTTCATTGAGTTTTGAGAAATTTGAATTTTTTCCCTTTCTTTGTCTGCTGAGGCCATTCTCAGCGTCCTAAGTTTCTTTTGCGAGTTATGAGTTGTTCTTATTCTTCTCTGGATCCTTTTTGGATCATGCCTTCCCACTGAGAGATTTTTGGACCACCAAAATATTTCATTAATCAATAGATAAGTGAGGGAAGAGTTCCCTCACCTTGTCCTTCTCAATCCACTTTGCCCTGCTTGGATGTGTGCCCTTTAACCCTACTCGAAGATAATCAACATCACCCTTTCATGAAGTCCTCGTCCTTCTGTCCAAGATGATATGATCCTTTAAGTCATCCAATTACTTAGGATAAAATTCATCAACTGAAGGTATTGAAACTTACTCATCCTAATCCATGATCATGGGAGGCTAAAAACGTTTCAAGTTCTCTACATTCACAAATGAGTAAATATGCATATACAATGGAAGATCGAGACGAAAATCATTGGTACCACTTTTCTCTAATATGGTGAAGGGTCCATAACGAATGGGCTTGAGTTTCTTTCCTTCACCCTTCAATCTCTCCTTGTTGATGTGAAGCCATACCCGGTCTCCAACCTGGAACTAATGATCAACCCTATGCTTTTCATGTCAAACTTTATAATGTACTTGAATTTTCAAAATTACTACGAGGCTTGCACCTAAGGAATGCTCTAAAGGTAATAGCAACATGAAGCTGACATTACGCCAAAGATGCAAGGATGAGACATGCGATGAAATTAAAGAATGACACAACAAAACTCCTTCCATGTGAAGTTTTATGATCACAAAGAAGGTAAGATCAATGGTTTTTCACTTTTAGAGAGTCTAAAAAACACTAAAAGAAGACTCCAGCGTGATATTTTTCATAAGGTTAGTCTCCAGGTCCCAAAAAAGAATAAAATCATACCAAGGATAACTCATTTGGTCATTAGGGCTAGAGTATTCATTTTCCGTACTTAGTCCAGTCGGTCCGGAAAAGGGGTAAACTTATATTGAAATGACGTATCCTCAAATTCATTTTAACGAGTGTGACATAGACAATATCACTTGGCTATCTTTTCATTTTAAGGAGTCTGAAAAGAGCTTAACTATGGACTCACCACATTTTTTGTAATTTAGTTCCCTAAGCCTGAAAAAGTATAAAACACAACTTAGGAGAACTCTCCCGGTGAGACATGTCTCTCGAGGTGTACCTTTTTCCTCGGTAATCTATTGGTTAGAAAAAGGGTTAAACTTATGCCAAATAGATATTCCTTCTGGACCAATTAACAATTGTGAAAGGAAAAAGGTCACCCGATGATATTTTCATATTTAGGGAGTTTGAAAAGAGCTTAAAGAATACCTCAAGGGGTTTCCTCTTTTGTAAATAATCTCCAAGGCCCGAAAAAGTGATAAACCAAAACCAGGGAGAATGGCTTGTTTTCATAAATTTAGTCCTCGGGCCAGAAAAAGGGTTAAAATTACACCTAAGAATACTCTCCTAGCAAACCATATCTCCTAGGGCATACCTTTTTTATAAAATTATCCATCCAGGTCAAAAAAGGGGTAAACTATCATCGAACAGATGTTCCTTCAAATTTCACTTTAACGAGCATGAAGAGCAACAAGATCGCTCAGTAATATTTTCAATTTTAGAGACTCTTAGAAGGGATTAAAGAATACTTCGGGGGCGGGGGGATCCTTTTCTTATGTAATCTAAACAAGGCCAAAAGGGATAAATAATTTCTCCTTAGATGTGACTTTTATAGTTTAAGTGATCTTTAAAGATGACCAACCATTCTTTTTGGGAGTCCCTCGGGTAGTAGGCCAAAAAAAGATGAAGAAGAAGGATGAGGCTTCAACACAAAGTCATGGCGGGACTAAAAATGACTCCCATGCCTATG
Source organism: Picea mariana (assembly GCA_032191745.1). Taxonomy (NCBI): domain Eukaryota; kingdom Viridiplantae; phylum Streptophyta; class Pinopsida; order Pinales; family Pinaceae; genus Picea; species Picea mariana. The sequence continues at coordinate 44,697 of JASDQU010241588.1, forward strand.
AATTACTTCGGCATGAGCATAAAATAGAAAACAAGGCTCTAAATGGGATGCACATGGAAGGAAGGATCTACCACATAAATTACGATGCACTTATCAACAAGGAAGGTTAGTGTCACAATTCAGTGGGGTCTATCAATGGAAAAATGAACGAGGAAACATATAATGCAAGTAGGGAAAAATATAACCTATATGCCAGTTTTGAGGTCAATACCTGTCAAAACAGATCGATACAATGAGAAAATGTCAAACAAAACAAATGTCTCCAAGATATTCCATATAAGACCAATAACACTCACCCAGAAGTTAATAAATCCAATTTAGATAGAAACTTCAGAAAATAAGAGGTTCTATTACATACAAAACTTGAAAACAACAAACCTAGACTATAGAAATGGTACAGAGCACCACAAATCCTTATGGCCCATGAATGGTACTATTTCAAGTAGATCTCGCTACTAGGCTTTGACGAAGAGTCTCTTCGATAGTCAACTTAGAGAGTCTCTGAAAAGGAAATAAAACACAAACCATGGTGTAAGTCTTTCCACAATATAGAAACCATATCTATGGCTTCAAGGATAGCATCATTTGAAGGAAATTAAATATCCGAGAAATAATGTGAACAAGGAGGATCGAAAGTTTCAAAAGGCGAATCAAACTGACCATATTCTATATGACGATGGAGGTTCTGGTCAAGGTTGGCAGATTCTATCAAAGAAGAATCACAAGAACAAAGGCGCGAGGATATACAAACAACGCGATCAGACTCAAAAGGAAACTCGAGATCACTTGGAATAAGAGGGGGAAGCAAGGGTTCCCATGGCCCCATTAGATATAAACCAATGGATCAATTTTTTATACCAAGTCTCCAGAATGCAAATATGATTGCAGAATTTCCTCCTCAAAAGCAATTGAACATCGAGGATAAGACACCACATAATTAACTCTTTGTGGGGTATAATATACATGAATACTAGGAACACATACATGGGGAACCTAAACTAACACTGAATTAGGATGGTGATTATCATATTATAGTTGATCAATAGTGAAAATGCTTCTGTTGTAAGGGAAATGCATCACCTAGAAGAGCATAGACACCAAAACATTGATAGCATATACATAATCATGCTCGAGAAGCATATTCAAATCTAACGGGCCTTGCGCCACTATAACATCAACAAGGATAGTATTCCCACATAATGAGATAGGAAATAGAGGAAGGATCCAAAAATATTCACTAAGATGTTTGTCAAAATACAACAACTCATGTGAAGAAGACACAAGCTCGGGAGAACCCAAAGCTTTCCAAGCCTAGGAGGATAAAATATTTGTGGAGGCTCCTTCATCCACAATACATCAGTAAATTTTTTTTGAATTAAGTTCAACCCTTATTTCAAAGGGTGAAGAAGAAGGAAGACGAGTCTCAAAAAGGTCATTCCAATAAAAGGAAACCACTCTAGGACTTGGAGGGGGGGGGGTGGGGGTGTGCTCAAACTGAGTGGAATGCACCCTTGTTATGAAAGTACTAAACTGGAAATGATAAAAACGTAGTCGGTAGACACATCACTCCCCAATAGAAGAGTGGGATAAACCAAATATTTCATTGGCATAGCCACTTTGGTAGACTCAACACTCTCCAAGAGAAGAGTGGGATCGACTAAAGATTGCATCGACATGACGACTTCCTCAATCACTAGTTGAATAGGTTGTGATGCAACATGGTCTGAAGGAAAATAACCCCAAAAAAGAAGAGTGGGGTTGGCCGAATATTGCATCGACATGATCACTTAATGAACCAAAGGGTGAATACACTGTGAGGAAACCTCAGAAGACTCATAACCAAAAGAGCTTGCAGACAGGGACCATAATATTCATGCCTCTAGAAGGCAAGGGCATAACTGAGTAAGGTGATGTCCCTTGCAAAGCTTACAAGAGAACTTAGTATTATGTCCTATACATCTAGGTTTCTCAATAGAATCAATTCCCCCATCATGAATATTAGTGGTTTGTTGCACATATCCAACATGACTTCCCGAGGTTGGTGATTGGTCGATAACATGACTTGCAGAGGCTACAGACCTATCACTAGTATGACTAGCAGTGACTATAAATTTTCCCCCAGCATGACTTGTATAGGCTGGGTGTTGGTCTTCAACATGAATTGCATAGGCTGAGGACCTAACTCCAACATTAATCAGATAGGTTGGTGATTTCTTTTTCTTATTATTCCTATTTCTATTTCATTTATACTTTCGGTTACTAGTAGCTAGACTTTCACCATAGAAGGAAGAAGGAGGAGGACAAGACTTTGTTAATGAATGAACATCAACATGATGCCAATGACATAAGGTGATTAACTGAGAAGAATCAATAGAATTCAAGACATTTGGAATGGTACCCAACCGAACCGATAGTCTCACATTCAACCCAGGAATGTTCAAAATGACCATCAAAGGGAGACCAATGTTTCCAAAGAAAGGAAAATAATAAGAATCCCCTTGTGAAGGGGTTCCTTGGTTGGTATTATTGGTAACTTTGTCCATGGAGATATTATGCATAGGTTCTTCCCTTGTGGGATCGTTCAAGTCTCTAAAAGTATCACACACTAACTCTGGAAAATGAATGGTATAAAAAAAACTCGTGTAAGGAGGCGGATCCACATTTCTAAGAGGAAGAACAAAAAGTACTCATGAATGGTGGAGTGGGTGGTATACCACCTTAGGTAAAATACCCAAAGTAATGAGTGACTAACTTGTTATGGAAAACTAGGGAGCACAAAGCACACCACTAAAAAGAAAATCCTAAAAAGATACAAAAAAAAAAAAAAACCTTATGAATTCTTCCAACCCAGGGAAATGAAGTAATGATCAACCAAATCATTCACAAAGGAAAATGAATATCCATGAGAAGGAATTACCCAAACCTTTGACCGACGATCCCTTCGGGTGTCACCCAAAGAGTACAAATTTTGTCTTAGGTACCATGATAAACCCCTCACAGTCACATGTGTGTCAACCTATGTAATGGAAACTAGGCCACCAACCTGTAATCATCAACCCGGGGGGTATAGTCAATATCTAGGTGAGTGTATTGCTAGGGTAACTAATCCTAAAGCTCCTCATAAGGCCTGAAATGAAAGAGGGCCAGAATCACTCTTAGAGTACCTTGGATGGATCCAAGTGTCTCATATGTCTTACAGAAGTCAGGCCAGTAATGCTATGAGATTCACCCCCAATACACACTCTCCCAAATGCTTTGTCTGGATTAGGAGTGTATATTTCTATCATCTTCCTCCATGCGGCCTCGTGTTTGACTCATGTGTTAGGGGAGCTTCCCGGATTGATTAATTGCAAAGTGGATTTTTCTCACCCTAGCAGAGACACCTGAGTTAATATTTTGTTGGCCTTGGAGAGTTTACCTCTCCACACCTAATACAAGGCCCTATCCTAAGCTATTGGTGAACCCAAGAAAAAGCGTTACTAATATATTTTAGATTAACACGTTCGTTTCATGGGATTTTCTTGCTCAAGGAATGGAAGTGCAACCTATGTTGTTTGAGACTCTTTCAAAAATGAAACTTATAAGAACATTGGAAAAGAAGAATTTACACTAATTATACAAATAAAAAAGAGCTTCAAGCAAAAATCATGAACAATCCTTCAAACCTAAAAATGCAATATTTTCTTCTTTCCATGCAAAATGCACAATGCAACTTTCGAGTGAAACAAAAGAGCAAATGAAAGGATTTTCTTTCTTATTTTTCTTTTGAAATGATTTCAAGATGAAAATAAAACACAACCCTATGCTAGTTCATTTTTTTTTTCAAATAACATTGCAAAGAAATAAAGAGGCCTAACTAGCATAAAAACTAGGTTTTTTAAAATTTTCTTCCAATCAAAGAAAAACTAACAAAAGATGCTAAAAGAAACTGCAGAATACACGGTTCATGGCTAAAATTCAAGCTAAAAATAAGCCAAAAATGCTTGGAAACATAAAGAGACAAGAGGATTTATTTATTTATTTCATAAACAATCTAAGCTTGAAAATTATCTAAACCCCAAACAACAGAAGCTTCTGGAACTCAGGAAGACCTAGGAATCACAAGTTTCTTAGAAAAATAAAATATTTTTGATTTTTTTTCAAAAAAAATAGAGACACGTGTTTTGCACGATCGGCCTGTGTCTGTACGTGGGTTGAGTATACAAAAGTACGTGTATGTATCTGTGTTGTATAGAGAACATGGCTCATACACCTCTATAATTTTTCAAAAAAAGAAAAAGTTCAGATAGACAACTTGGACAAGGGAAGCTGGTAAACACCTGGAAGGTGACCAGAGACCCAACCTGACTCAGAACACTCATAACACTTATAAATAACTAAAAATCAAAGCAAACTAAGATCTCCCACCAAGACCCTATAAAGAATCCCCAGTGGAGTCGCCAATTATGCTATGGGGAAATTCCCCCTAAATTGGGTCTAAGGAATAGGAAGAGAAATAACTACCTTAAAATAATGACTTATCTCTAATCTAGCCCAAAAAAATATAATTTAAGTGATGTGAGAGAGGGAAGAGAAGGTTAAGAAGAACATCTTGAATCCTTATGATTGATGTAGACCTATTCCACTTGTTGTTTCCTCTTAGATCATAGATCTCCTCCAAAAGATGACCTGCAAGGGGTTAAGAATACAAAACAACATCAAATACAATCTCTACTAATCACTTAAAATCCTTAATATATATGTAGATGATCAAATAGACAAGAACATGTACACATAAAATTTTGGGACAAAGATAATTTATTTTATTCATACACAAGATGAAAGGCTACAACCTTTGCTTGTAGACACCGATCTACTAACAAAGTCCGACCTCTGCTATCATGGCTCCAAGTGCACCAATCCCTCACAGAATTCTCACAACCAACATGACATCAAGGGGAGAAGGAAATGTTGCAAAGGGAAAATGGCTAGAGGGGAAAGTTGAGGCTAAAACGCAGAACAAGATCCAAAACTTCAGCAATGAGAGGGAAAGGATTTTGGCAGAGTTTTCTTACTCTCTTGTTAGTTTACATAAATGGCTCCCCTAGACCTCTTTTAATATGAGAAAAATATGGTTATTCAGTTTGTGGAAGGGTTACAGGGGGTAAAATGGTTATGAAACCCTTCATAGCCCGTAAAATCCATCGAAATCCATGCAATTTTATATTTTTTGCAATTTTTGGAGGTAAACCCGTGCTACTAAGAATCCAACAAGCATATGTATGCGCGAGGACTAGCATGAAACACACATTTGTACGCAGGGTAATAGTGCAACAAAGCATGTACATTATCCAAAACGTGGTTTTTTAGAAGGAACCTCAGAAATATGTTTGGAAAAGTATTCAAATGGATGGGCCAATGTCTTGGATGAATAGATGTGGCATTTTGGACTATAACAATGAAGCATTTTTCCTATCCTAAAACTCTTAAAACTTTGAGGGGTTTTCTAGGTTTAATTGGATATTATCGTAAGTTTGTTTAGAATTATGGAAGAAAGAAATTGGGGCATTCTCATACAAGATGGTAGACCTTTGGCCTTCCATAGAAAACAACATTATGAGATAATTGGGAAAATATACCTATGAAAAGAAAATGTTGGCTATTCTCCATGCAGTGGATATCTAGTGTCCTTACTTTCTTGGGAAACACTTCCAAATTTAAATATTTTCATTATAGCCTCAAATAATTTTTGGAACAAGGAGTTTCATCACCTTAGAAAGAAAAGTGATTGACCGAAATGTTTAGTTTTGATTATGAGATAATTCACAAGAAGGAAAAATAAAATGTGGTTGCTAATGCTCTTTCAAGGAAATATGAAGAAGACGGGTCCCTCTTTTCACTCTACTTCATTTTAGTAGATTGGATAAGAAAGATTGCCAAGAATCATTCCAATATCCCAATATTTGTCGCGTGATCCAATAATTGCACCAAGATCCTCATGCATATCTAGGATACTCTTGGCACAGTGAGGAGCTTCACTATAAAGGTTTTATGTATTTGAGAAAATATCTCACTTTAAATCCATGGTGCTCTTTGAACTTCATGCTTCACCAGTAGTGGGACACTCAAGTTTTCATAAAACACATGAAATGATCAAATGTTATTTTTTCTTGGAAGGCATGAAACATGATGTCTGCACTTTTATGGATGGATGTGATACTTTATAATGTAGAAAGGGAGAAAAAATCAAAACTCTATAAACACTCCAACCTCTCCCTATTCCACTTGATATATGGATTGATATTTCTATGGACTTCATTTTCATATTACCAAAATCTACCAATAAGTCAATCAACATGGTTGTAGTTGATTTCCATCCCAAATATATTCATTTTTTTCCCTCCGACACACATTTATAACATCCATCATGGCTCAAGTTTTGATATAAAATATCTTGAAACTCCATGGAATGCCCCACTCTATTTTCTTCGAACGTGATCCAACATTCACAAGAAACTTTTTGAAAGAATTTTCCAGGCTCCAAAGCATCTAATTGCATCTCAGCATGTCCTATCATCCCAAAATTCATGGAAAAACTAAAGTTTCCAACAAGTGCTTGGAAACATATTTGAGGTGTTTCATGTTCGACCAAAAATATCAATGGGTTCATTAGTTACCACTAGTTGAATGGTGGTACAACACATCTTACCATGGTGCTACTCACACAAATCCCTTTGAAGGCATTCTATGGTCAAAACCCACCTTTTATATTACCCTACCTTCCCAATGTTTCCAAGGTCTAGAACGTCGACAAAACCCTTATAGTCCAAGATTCCATTCTACGTACCCTCAAAAGGAATTTGGACATGGGTTCGGATCGCATGAAGAAACCAGTTGATCAGGGTCATTCATAATCCCACTTTGTTGAAGGGGATCATGTATTTCTTCATTTCCAACCTTATAAGAAAACATCCCTCAAAATAGATCACTACCAAAAACTTTCTCCAAAGTTTTGATGTCCTTATATTATCCTAAAGTATGTGGGGCCCATGACTTACAAGTTATATCTCCTTATTTATTTTAATCTGCATTTAGTTTTTCATGTTTCATGATTAAATAAAGTGACTAGAACCAAATGTCAGATTCAAACTAGTCTCCCTGAATTGAATGAACAAGTCTCCATTTGGTTGCAGCCCAAAGAAGTCTTGGACCAACATGATCATCGTCTTCGTTAGTGAAAAATAAAGGAAGTTTTAGTACAATTTAAGGATAAACAACCCATGGATTCCACATGGGAGTCGTTTACCATTCTGCAATAGTTCCCATATCTGAAGCCTTTAGGAGAAGTTTTTCTTTTCAAGGGGGAAGGCATGTTAGGGTCGTAACCTCCCTAACCCATAAATTAGATAGAAAAATATTTTCTTCTATAATAAATGCTAAGATTAGGAAATAAGGCATATGTATTAATATGAACACATATAATGTAAGAAGGTTTACTAGAAGGTTTTGCCTCTAGAAAGTCCATCGTCTAGAATGTTCTCTACGAGAGATAAATAATATAAATAGGGTAGAGAGCATGAAAATGGTCTTTCTTGTGAATTCATTTTGTAATTTAGCTCTTAGGTTGCACCCTTAAAAGGGAAGTGAAATTTTCTACAAAGATAATAAAGGTATCATTTCAGGATCAATTATGTCAATGTGCTTACTATTTTTTTTCTTTGTGATAACAATTGTGAACAAAATCATATTTACACTCTGCATATTTCCTTCAGGTACGTTACATAAAATGTTGTGGAGAAACATCAAAGGGAATTGCTGTTCTTGATGTTGGAATAGAGGTTAATGTTATACAAGGAGGTGTAGATGGCATTACCCTTAGAAGCATACAAGGTGGTAAAGGGACCTACATAGATTCTTGGCTCAAGTTGCATTCCCACTCTTCTCTTTGAGGTCATTCCACATGCAAGGAATCTCATTCATCATGGATGATCAATTTTGTTGAATGGGTTCTCATGGTTTGAGATAATGCATTAAATAATTCATTTAAACATTGGCAAATCTTAATTGCAAGTAAAATTGTGACCTAGTCAATTTTTGTGTGTGTGCGTGCTATAATATGTCATATAATCATGGGCTAATCACTTTATATGGTGGATAACCTTTTCAATAAAAAAAAAATATTTAGAAAAAAAATATATATTCTAGAAGAAATTGAGCATTACAAAATAGCATAAAAGAATTGTCAAAATATGCACTAATACACACTCCAATATGTTTGCAAATGCTATATATCCTACCTAAAAATAATAATAATAATAAATAAATAATGTACTATTTTATTATATTTTGTATATTAATTATTTTTATAAAATAGAATGAAAAAATTGTCTTTACAAATTCTGTATATCCTATTTGCAATAAAAGATAATACAAATAAATAGTATATTATTTTGTTATATTTTGTATATTGAAAATTACTTAAAAATGAATTCCTAACAGATTGAAAATTAATACAAAATAACATTAAAAATTTTCAAAATATCCTGCAAATACTATATATCCTACCTACCATAAATATAATAAGAATAAATAATGTACTATTTTATTATATTTTGCATATTTAAGATGAATTATTAATGTATGCAAAATTTAAATCTCTTTCTCGAATATAATAAGGTGAACTTATATCACATTACTATGCCATGTACTGTTTATAACCTATATTTTAATTAAAAATAAATAAATAATATATATATATATATATAATTTAGAAGAAATGAAATATATAATCTAATTATTTAGATAAAAAAAAACATTCATTTGGAAATTATAATTTACAAATAAATTTAATTTAATTTAATTATAAATAAAAATATATTTTAAAAAGTATATAATATTTCATTTAGAGCTTAAACATTTTTTATAATTTAATAGAAATTAAATATATAAAGTAAATAACCATTATATTATAAAAATGAAAAAAAACACCCTTTATATAATATATATAATTTTTAAACACTTGAACATTTATACTCAATTATTTCTTTTATTATTTCATTATTTAATATAGTTTGAAGTAAAATAGGTAGTATATGATAGATGCATAAGATATTTATAGAGGATAGATTCTTAGGGTTCAAAAGTGAATTGTAGACAATGAAGGATAGAATTCAAGAAATGGAAAAACATAAACAATCAACCCAAGAAGGAGGGGTTGAAGAAAATCACAACTTGTAATATGGAAAACAAATTGGATATCAAACCCATCAAAGAGGAAATGAATAAGCTAATCGAATTGGACCATGAGCGTAACAAAAGAGCCTTGAACCTCATAATTTTTGGTATAAAAGAAAAACAAGAAGAGGATACGCTAGCAATAGTAAAAGAAGAATTAAAAAATAAACCACAAATTGATACAACTTACCTCATAGAGGCAAAAAGGCTAGGAAAAATAATTGATCACAAAGATAGGATGATCCGTGTCAAAGTAAGTTGTAATGACCATAAATATAGCATACTTAGTAAATCTCTGAGCTTAAAAGGGTCGGGAATATTTATAAATAAAGATCTCATTCCCGAAGACCAAGCTGAATTAAGGAAGGAAGTTCAAAATGTAAAAGAAGCCAAGAAAGAAGGAAAATGGGCAATAATTAGAAATCGAAAAGCTATTTTTAGGGATAGAGACCAGAAGGATAATAATAAATAGGAATTTGGGACACTTGGGATCCTTTTTTGGAATTGTCGTGGCTTTCCATGGAACAAAGGTCCTATGATAAGTTGGATCCCGAGTGGTATTGATATTATCTGTCTAGCTGAAACTTGGGAGCATGAGGAGTCTAGGGTCCCTAACATGGAAGGACTTGTCTTGTGGTCAGCATGGAACAAAAAATCCCACCGTAGAGGGACAAGATGCATAGCTTGTTATATTAGTAAAAACATTTCATCTCACATTCAACTTCATAAGATTGACCCTTTTAATCAATACATTTGGATAGAAATTTCAAACACCAATTCTAAGAAGATGTATATAACAATTTGTTATTTTGCACCTATTAATTCTACTTTTTATAAGAAAAATAATCTAGATAAAAATTGTCCCTATAATAATTTAGAACAAGATATTTATAATTTGAAAAATGAAGGTAATATCCTCTTG
>JASDQU010241588.1:64667-74849 GCA_032191745.1 Picea mariana
TATATATATATATATATATATATATATATATATATATATATAGTTTATTGTGTGTGTTGTTTTCTATATGATGTTTGAAATTTCTAGGCTTGTAGAATAGACCCATAATGCCAAGAAATGCATCAATGCTAGTTTGTGTCACTAATGCAGCAACAATAGTGGCCTACTCATTCGGTTTATCACACACATAGGTATGGTGGAGCAAATTATTCAAGAATTAAATTATCCTTTGTTGGGTGCAAGCCTATTTTTGGAGAAGGATCTTTTTTGAGAAAGACCTATTTTTGGAAAGGAAGACCTAATTTTGGAGTGCGTGCAATAGGTGGTAAGAAAGAAACATGCAGAAAAATAAGGAAAAACAACATGCAGTAGGAAAAACAACGTGGCATGCAGGCAGACAAGCCTAAGCATGATAGGGTTAGGGTTTTTGACAATATTGTAATAGCTATAAGCCATAAAGTAGTATAAATAAGGACATGAAAGGTCTAGGAATGTAGATATATAGAAATATATAGATATAAGTTGAGGCGACGTCAGTTAGAGATCATAACAAAGAGAGTTGATTATTATGAATTTGTGGTTTGTTGATTGTAATAAGTCTTGTAGAAGAGTCGAGTAAGGTGATATTTGAGGGTTATGTCGCGGGATGGGGATCCTAGTGTGATCTAGACTGCCTCACAGAGGGTTCTTACCCTTAATCTTGATTGCATTACTAAAGATGTGATGCGTGCAACACAAGATTTTGCAGCAGAATAAATAAAAGAGAAGAGAAGCCAGATCTTTGTGGACGTAGCGCCAAGAGGGGGTGAACCACATTGAGCCTTGTGTTATGTGTTATTTTTAATGAATGTTTACTTTTTGTTGATCATTATCTTAAGAATGAATGGTTAAAGACAAATAAATCATAGAAGTAATTGAATAATTAACAAGCATAATGAATAAGGAAGAAAAATCATAATCAGAGATCCCCACTCATTTCTAGATTGCAAACACCTGAGTATTTCTAGACTGTGTTGTGCACCCTGTGCATAGCGTTGCCTTCTGGTTTACCAGGAGGGTCAAAAGTTTTTGAGGGTTTTGCTGGAAACTTGTTTGATATAAGAACCTAGGTCAACCCAAGAAGAAGTAAAAGAAGAGACAAAAAATGGTTATGTTTCCAGTTGGAACTGAACGATATTGAGAGGACAGGATCCATGGAGGAAACACGGAGATGATGGAAGTGTAGAAGGGAATTTTCAGGCTTTAGAATCCAACACAGGAAGAGATTGCAAGATGGTTGAAAATAAAGGAACTTGAGTTTGCCCAGAAGGACAACATAAACCCTAAGTTAACACCATGTAAATATCTCGACAAATAAATTTTTAACAACTTGCATGAGGTATTTTCCTATGATTTCTCGCATTTGTTACAGGACTAGTTATTCAGGTTAAAGGAAAATCACCCTACAAATCGAATCAAACGGCTAGAGTGGAATCATGTGGAGATCGCGCAGTTACATCAAGTTCGTAACAAATTTACACACGCAATATATTTACGGTTAGAGAATATTGTTGCAGGGTTTATCACGAAATTTGTAGTAGATATCATGAATTTCTACACTGTAGTAGAGTGATATTTTCTAAAGGGATCAAGATGTAGGTACATCAGATCGTTGTATACTTCAGTCGAGACTTTATTGTATTACAATGATGTGATTACCGTGGAATCAGACAACTAAACTTCATTGTGTTCATGGGGTAAGGGGGAAGCACTGACAGGAGGTTGAGATATGTATAAGGAGATGGATAAGGGAAAGAAGAAGGAGGCCATGGACCCAAACATGATGGAATAGGACCAGATAAAGAACATAATGGAAAATTTTGGAAAGACACGCAACATAATACCCTACCAATATAAAATGAATAACAAGAAGAGAGCCATAACTGAGAGAGAGGGATTGGCAAGCGATGAAGAAGAGGTAGAGGATCTTTGGGCTCTAGATCAGATTGAGGAAATCTTGCATGCAATATAAGAAAGGAAAACAAGAGGTTTGGGGTCAGGAACATAATGAAGAACTCTAATCTAGATCACTATCAGTGTGGGACCTACAACCCCATGTGCGATTAATACACCAGAAAGAACTCCATCATTTAGAAAACAAAATTTTAGTGGAAGAAAAGAAATAAGACAAGGATCCAATCAATAAAAATAAATGAGGGGGGCAAGTTTAGGAAGTAACCGTCAATTGTCTACACCACACAAAGGCAGTAGTTCAACACAGTTCAAAATGGCAGGACATGATCCCTCGATTAGATTACTAGAATTTTGGGGAGAGGCATCAAAGGACCTTGAAAAGAACTTATTCATCTGTGAAAATATCTGGGAGGAAAAGAAGATCACATATGAGGATACAAATCTCGCACAGTTAGCTATCACACTAAGATACCACAAAAGAGACTGGCACATGAGCCTAGATGTAAACAATCCATAGGGAATACCAAACACTATTGTAGACATGAAAAAACTATTGCTAAACGAATTTCATAAGCCCAGCTCAGAAGACCAGTAGATGAATGAAATGATTGAAATCAGAAAGAAACTGGGTGATTCTATTTGAGAGATTGATCATAGTTTTAAACATCTGAAACGCAAGTTGAAATATGAAATTACTAACATGCAACATGGGAACATATTTGCGAACTCATTGTTACCACACTTGAAATACATGTTAAGACAAAAAAAAAGTTCCAAGCGTAGGTAGAGGCTCTGGAGGAAACCTTAAAACTAGAAGAGAGTTAGTATCATCAGACATATCCAACAATAAAGGAGTTGAAGGAGGATTTAAATAATCTAACATTTCAAATTAACCAAAATAGGGGAAAAGAGAAGAGAAAAGTTGTTTGGCGTACACTATGCAGGACAAAAGGACACCATAAGAACGAATGTCCAAATTTTGTGCAATATATGGAAATGATAGTTGATCCTTTTCCAACAGGAGGACCATGGTGCGAGATTTGTAAAATGCATGGGCATGATCCATACCATTTCCCAATAATGCAAATTACAAGACAATACCCAAAAGTTCATATTGCAATTTTTCCAAATCAGTGGGTCATGATGATAAGGATTGTAGAACGATGGTGTTGATGAGAGAAAGAACTTTAGATACTTATAGGGTGTGATAAGAAATTATGATAGGACAATATGCACCTCAGTTCAACCAGGTACCAACACCATAAAACAATGTGCAACAACAACACAACAATGTGCAACCGAAGTACAATAATGCGCAACCACATTATAACCCCACACACCATAACCAGGTACCCCAGTACAATGCACCATGAGGAGATAAAGGTGGCTAGAGAGGTGGGGGACGAGGCAGAGTTGGATTTGGACGAGGAAGAGGACCAGTAGTGTGCCTCAATTGCCAACAACTAGGACATTATGAAAGGGATTTTCCACTTCCACCAGTGACATGTATGTACTGACGTGCAACAAATCATGACACAGAAGACTGCCCAACACTCTTGGGAAATATCTAGGAAAAAAGGAACCAGAACAACCAGAATGTCCAATGGATTTCTGCATAATCCAAGGATGATGGGAGAAACATCAATAGAGTCACTCTAGAAGGATCCAAGACAAGAACTAATGCAGCAACACAAGATCTTGTTCAACACCAATGGGTTAAGTAGAATACTGAGCCACATAAGCAATTTGATGCACAAAAAGAAAATGAAACATTTAAGGAGGCAAGACATGATTCTCTCAAGCAGAATGTCATGTCTACATCAGTCACGCAAAAAACTCAAAACCCACCAATGTACAAGATACCATCCTCAATGGACCATACCAGTGAAGGAAAACCTTCAGAGAAAGTAAGTTCCATAAAGACTTTTTTGCAATCCTGTGTTAATTTATTGAATGATCCATCATCTGTTAAAGTCTTACAAAATCTGCTAGAAGGATGCAACACAGAGGTAGAAGGGAAGTTAGAATAGAGAACAGTCAATCATCTCCAAACAATAAGAAGGACAAACAAATAATTCAGACTAAATGTTAATATTGTGGATTTCAATATGGGAGATATTATACTGGACTTAGGCTCTGAAATAAATGTCTTACCTAAGAAGACATGGCAGTGTATGGGAGAACCCACAATAGGATATTCCTCTATCCAGTTGAAACTAGCAAATCCACACATAGTGTTACCAATTGGAAGGCTTAAAGGTGTGATAGTAGAATCAGATGGAGTGCGCACTAAGGAATATTTTGAAGTGATACAGATAGTAGATGGCACAACACCTTACCCAACATTACCTTCATTAGATTAGGCATTTGATAACCAGGATATAATCAACTTGAAGACAAGAAAAATGAATTTTGAATCAGGTGAATATAGAGTCATTGCACCATTGGATCCTTCATAAGGAGAAATATTAGTAAAGGCTACTTGTTTGGATATGGAGAAAATAAACTAGTTGTACAGAACCACCACGCGAGAAGAGGATTATGTTAACCAAACCGCAGATGGGGTACTCTGCTGGAGAAGCATTACATCATGTGCTTTGGAATTAGACATAGGTTTGGAGAATTGGAAACAAGGATTACATAAAGTTTCCACAAGGAGGTGCACAACAATAGACCGCGCAGTAAGATGGGTTGGTTCAAATATAAGAGAACTTCCTATTTTTTATTGGATAAACAACTTAGAGGAATTCTTGATGGAATATGAAAATCAAGTGTTCAAAAATTAGAGGTTCTTAGCCCTAGATATTGCACTCGACACAACACTTGCGAGACGGTGGGGTGCACACAAAGAAACAATACATGACTTGTATCAGTGTAAACAACTACCACACATTAGATATGGTGCATAACAAAGGAGCAATAAAATGTAGAGGTATGATGGGTAAGGATCACCAGTGGAACACTTGGAGAATTGGAGGACACAATGGAGGATGACACCACTAGAGGAATGACTTTATCACTTTATCCATTCATTGGAAGGGATTCGAGGGAACTGGCACATCGAACAAGAGATCCGCAGAGGTACTACAAAATGGACATGATTACAACAAAATTTCGTAGTAACCTTCTCATTCGATCATGAGAACCCCAACATTGATTCAACATTGAATCTGATTTGGTGAGTAATATTTGTTGATAAACTAGAGGTTGAAATCATGACAAAATATCAACAACAGAACATACAGACAGTTAAAGACTTACTCTCATGATATCATGTTGAAGAGGAAGCAATAGATGAAGATGACCCACACAACATTCAAATTACAGAGATTGGAGGAGAGAGAGAGGTGGAGGGTCCATCTATGGAGTCGGAAGTATTTTTTGCACCAATCAAAGTTAATAAAGTCAACATTGGGACAAATGAAAATCCTAAAATGACAATTATTGGAGACTATTGGGATGAGAAAACATTAGAATGAATAACAGAGTTATTGCGTGAATACAGTTTCATGTTTCCAACAACCTTTATAGAGATGAAAATCATAGCAGGGTGATAGTTTCGATGAATATATCCCTCAAACCCAAGGCTAGACATATTAGGAAGATACTTTACAAATTGAATCCATTGTATAAGTAGAAAGTGAAAGCATAAATTGACCGAATGTTGGAAGCTGGCATTATAGAACGAGTAGAGGAATCTGAATGGATCAGCCCCATGGTAGTCCAAGAAAATAAGTAAGGGGGGATAAGGATTTGTGTAGATCTGAGGAAACTCAATGATGATTTCTTACATGACCCTTTCCCTAGCCCTTTTATAGATAAAGTCTTAGAAAATGTGGGAGGCCAGGAAGCATAGTCATTCACAAAGGGATTCTTAGGATAACACTAGATGAAAATAGCTCCAGAGGATCAGTATAAGACTAATTTTTCTACATAATGGGGATCCTACCAATATATAGTGAGGCCCTTTTGACTGAAGAATGCACCAACTATCTTTTCAAGAGTAGTCATATCTTATTTTAACGAATTCATACCTCAATTTATAGAAGTATATCTCGATGAATGGATTATATATATTATTTTGAAGGACCATGTATAGGTGTTAAGACTAATGCTAGAAATATGCAGGTAATTTCATATATCATTAAACATCAATAAATGTATTTTTGGTACACCTTTTGAGATATTCTTGGGACATATAGTGTGTAAACAAGGTTTACTATTTGACCCTGCTAAGATTATAGTCATTGTAAATTTTGTTGGTTGTGGAGCCTGATAATCTTCCTGATTCAGAGGTCCTTTCTTTCAGTCGTGTTTATACCCCATGAAGTATTTACACCCCAGAAGTATGTACACTCTTCCACGCGGGGGAGGGAAGAGGTGGGGTTTAGGGGCGAAGCCCCCAAAGGAAAAATTGCCTTGTAAATGTATATTGTAATTTCATTGTAAATCTGGACCGTTCATTATAAGGTCGTAGATCTAACGGTAGAGATTATTTTAGGGTTTTTTGCCCTAAAAGGAAACCCTCTTTTATGAGGGAAATGTATTGCGGCTATGGTTGATGGTGAATATTGTATTTTGAGATATGAGACTGTGAGAGAAAGAAGAGGAAGTTACAACAGGTTTGTTGTAGGTTGTATCCCTTCATATGCTGGATAATAATAAAGCAAGGACCTGGCAATTTCTCTGGTGGATGTAGCCCACACTAGGTGAACCACGTAAATCTGTGTCTTTATTGTATTGTGTATCTTCTGTGTTTTGTTTCAGCATTTGTTTTATTTTATTGCTCCACGGTCCTGTTTTTCTAACAAATTTACCACCACCAAAGTCAGTTTGTCAGTTAAGAGCAACATTGGGACCTACAAGATATTACAGGAAGTTTATAAAAGGGTATGCACATATTACTTCACCAATGGAAAAATTGTTAAATAATGACACCATATTTCAGTGGAATGAGGACTGTCAACAAGGATTGGACACCCTAAAGGAAAAGATGGTGACAACACCTATATTAGTATTTCTGGATTGGTAAAATACATTTCATGTGCACGCAGATGCATCCACCATAGAACTTGGAGAAATTGGCGTAACCAGGAGTCCGGGACTTAGACCATCTTATATCCTTTGCAAGCATAAAGTTGTTAGAAATTGAGAAAAATTACAACACCACATAAAAAGAAGGCCTAGCCATGGTATATGCACTTAAAAAATTTAAGCACTATTTACTGGGTAAACACTTTAAAATGTTCACAAACCATTCTTCCCTCTAATACCTAGTCAACAAGCAAGTGTTGGGGGGGAGGATCTGTATATGGATTTTATTATTCCAAGAATTGAATTTCGAAGTGATAGTCAAACCAGGGAAGCTGAATGTAGGACCCGATCACATGTTAAGGGTAACCAATGGAGAAGAACCTACTAACTTGGAAGACAACTTACCTAATGCACAATTATTTTCACTACAGGTAATTGATGAAAACTTCGTTGATATTATTGAATAATTAAGTACATGGGTTGCGCCACAAGAATTTAGCACTGCGCAGAAGAAAAACCCGGTAGTCATAGTTGCAGACTATCAACTCATTGCAAGTCATTTAAACAAGATGGGCACATATAACATTTTAAGAAGGTGTGTATTGGAACATGAACAGACCAGAATTTTGGTAGAAGCTCAGGAAGGTATAGATGGAGGACACTATGCAGGAAAAGATACTATGTGGAATGTATTACACATAGGATTATGGTGGCCAACAATCCATAAAGATGACAAGGAATATTGCTAGAAATTTGATCTCTGTCGGAGGGTTGGAAAACCCAATAGAAGGTATGAGATGCCCCTAAGACCACAAGTAACTCTGCAGGTATTTGACAAATGATAAATAGACTTTATTGGACCTATTAATCCACCAGCAAAAAGGTCATGGACTAGATATATCATTACTGTGACTGAATACTTTAAAAGATGGGTAGAAGAAACACCAGTCAAAGATTATTACATAGAGACAACAAAACACTTCTTATTTGAACAAGTGATCATGAGATTTGGATGTCCCAGAATTCTGATGAGTGACAAAGACACTCATTTTACTAATAATACCATCAATTCTATGACTGAGGAGTTTGAATTCTAGCACTAGAAGAGTACACCATATCATCCTCATGCAAATGGAATAGTAGAAGCTTTCAATAAGATTCTGGAAAATGAACTGACTAAGATACGCAATGCTAGCAAGGATGATTGGGCCTTGAAAATAACAATAGTATTATCGTCATACATGAGCACATGCAAGAAGTTGACAGGACATACACCATTCAAACTGGTGTATGGATAGGAAGTAGTGGTGCCATTAGAATTTTTGGTACCCAGTATGCACGTAGCACCAATTACCAACATGACAGAAAGAGGTGCAGTACATGAGAGGATATGTGAACTAATGGAAATGGAAGAGGAAAATATTTTGGTAGGATTTTACTAGGAAGTACATAAATCAAGGGACAAATCCTGGCATGACATACATATTAAAAATAAAATATTTAAGGAGGGAGACCTAGTTCTTCTCTATGACAACAAATTTTTGCAACACCTTGGTAAGTTTAGAATGCATTGGCTAGGGACATAGGAAGTAAAGATTGTCACAAATGGGGGATATATGCAGCTAAAGGACTTGAGAGGATTATAATTGAAAGGCATGATCAACGGTAGTCGACTGAAACTGTACAAGAACAATCGACCTACTAACTCTTAAAAGTTAAAATGCAGTAATAAATTCATGTATATAGTGTACTATAGTAGATATTAGGACTAAAAAATTATAAAAATAAATAAAAAGGGGAAAAAGAAGGAAAAAGGAACACAAAAATAGAAAAAGAAGAAAAACAGAAAAAGAGGCAGAAGTTGATTGAACAACAAGAAAGTGAGAAAAGAATATCCTTGGTTGGTTGTCCTTGAATTTGTTAAGATCCTTGCTTATTTTTGTGCTCACATTCTACTCATATGAACTATTTTTCCCTAGTCTAAACACTTTCCAACCAAGTTACATTTGGTAGAAACTTCTCTTAGACAAACATACCCCAAATTTACCTTTCTGAAATCTTCCAGCACCTTGTAATGAGGTATATCACAAAAATACATCACCCTAACACCCCAATATCCTTGAATCAAGTTAACCACAATCATTCTACATCCCATGCTATTACTTCTAGTTGTCCATTAGATTTTCTCAATTTTGGGAATAGTTCTCTTCTCTTCATTTAACAATTCCGTACAAAGCCATAATTTTTCCACTCAAGACCAAATCACTCCCAATGGAAGTCTATTTTATTCAATGGCACTTTTCAAAATGAATGAACCTTCATTATTCTATCCCTGATTTCTCTTCACTTGTACTATGCTTCCACTGTGAACTCTGATATTAGAAGTGTCTTTCTTGCTCTAAGTACTTTTATACAAAGTATCTAACTCATATCTAGAAAATCCTTCTCGAACACTCATATGATTATCACATAGATATGATTTACCTATCACATGAGTCACACATCACCGCTTCAGGTTCCTATTTTCCTTTTTAGCATGATTTACAACAATGAGCACATATCGACCATCAATACTCTAGAGTCTTACCTTATCTATTAATGCCCATTGATGTCCTTCTTCACTTTTTGGCTTCATATCCTACATGATAATCATTGTCAATTTTCTCTTGCAAGTCATTCGGACTCTGCAACAACTAAAAACTAATGCTTATCTATTCTTATTGATTCCCTTACCCACTTTTCATCCCCTATTTTGTAGCTCTTCACTTCTCTCAATAAGCATTTTATTGCTTTATCCAACTCTACAAGCTATATCTTGATTCTCAACAACACCCTAGAATTATCCTCTATAGTAAACCCACATAGTATCCACTCATGGAATTTGTTCATATTGTTAATATGCTTTGACACAACACCCTTTTATTGAGTGTTCCTTGCTCATCATCAATATCTTGTTATTAAAACTCGTCCCCTTTTCATTACCAGAATGTTTCACTTACAAATGTGCCTCCATATCATTAGATATATACCATCACAAGAATCTGTGGTATTTATCACTCATTACTCACATATGACATGTAGCTCTATCATATGAAAAGTGCATTTCCAAAATTGACATTGTTTCATAAAACTGTCATCTCAAGTAGTTGTACGATTCATGGTGTAATGTCCCTGATCTAGACCCTTTGTAATTGT
>JASDQU010241588.1:87915-103527 GCA_032191745.1 Picea mariana
TCCATCGGAAAAGGGAAAAGGGGGTGAGACATAAGTCTTGGGGAATATTTTAATAATATTTCCTAAAAGTGTAAAGTGGAAGATATATTATTGTATCCTAATCCTGAGGGTAGGGAATGGATCACGAAGTGGCTTATAGTTACTTCTAGAGTTGACAAGTGTCAAGTGGAAGGCATGCAATATATATTTATGGCCTAAGTGTATTTTGGGTATAATTGCATTATTATGATTATTTAGAGAAGGATTGGAGGGGATTCTTGTTTTCAGACTCTCATGAGAAGAAGGGGATCAGACTATATGGAAAATACAATTATCACCTTATATTCAAAGAGAATCTTGTAAGGATTTGAGGGGAAATAATCATAGTTATTGTTGGGGATATGGGTTGACAGATCGTGAGAAATCTCTTTGGGTGAGATATTGGTTGTAGAGAAGTGGTTGTGAGACTCGTGAGCATGCTCTCGAGGTGGGAGTATTGCTAAGAATAGTTACCTAGTGCGTTGAGCATTAGTCAGAAGGCTCAGAGACTTCATGTTCGACATGTTGTTGGCAACCTCGGGAAGGGAAGTGGGGAAATCGAAGGACTATTGAGCAGAGAAGGGGCACACTTCCTTGGGTGTGAGAGGTGCTTGGGAAATGAGGGACTATGGGCTAGTTGCAACACCGGGCACCCGAGACTGAGAAATTCTATTGAGAATTAGACCTTAGCTTGTCGCTAGGACCCCTTTTTCCCCTAGTGGAGTTAATTTGTAGCTTGGGGGTGAACTATTGCTGAAATATTTTGAGAAACATAATCTCTAGCTGGGAGGAACGTCTACATTATGCGCGTAGTTAGTGAATTTTAGAAAAGATAAGTGTTCTTTATTTTCTTTTCTTGTTTATTGTGTGCATATTTGTGTATGATTGATATGGATTAATTCTTGTATGTGGTCACATACATGTAATTGTTGTTATTCTATTTAATTATGCTTGCACCTGTAAGTATGGTACTTATAGATTGTCTATGTAGTTGTGCATGAATATCACAAATGTGGATAGTATTTCATGTTAAGTTAACCTTTTGATTTTGGTTATGAGTGTTCAAGAAGAGGATTGGGTGGTTGGGTGCAAAGGAAAGTAGCATGTGTGCACCAAAAGGCTGAAATTCATGTGTGCATTCATGGAATTAGATTCCATGTACAAGAAAATTAGAATTGATGTATGAAGCCTAGATGGTTTTGTGCACGGTTGTACTGTGTGATCAGTATATGGTTGCACGTAGTTATTGAGTTACTTCCACTTCTTAAGGTTATGTTAAAAAGAGAATGTTGCTTTCATTGTTATAAGTTATGTGACACAAATCAAGTTTGGGTTGAACATGCTACCTCAAGTGATATTGCGTGGACTTTGTTTTAGATTATAATCTATGCAATGAAATTTTAGAGTAACATTGCTCAGTAGTATGTTGGGGAGGTTACAGTTTGGTTGACTCAGAGCTACAAAAGTTGAGTTTATGTGAAGTGGCCCAACCTGGGGTGGTTGGGGATACTACATTCTGGTATCAAAGCAATTGGTTAAACAATGGACTTGTATGGACCAAAGATTATCTTGAAATATACATGTGTGTTACATTTTCGGTGTTGCGTAGTGCATAATTTATTATGCGTGGAAACCATTGGTTCACGGTATAAATTTGTGATGCACGCAAAACAACGATGAGTGGGTGTGTACACTAAGGTTTGGGATTTTAAAATAATCCAAGAAATTTGAAGAAAGGATTCTAATAAAACGGTGAAATTTTTTCATGTAGTTGTAGCATGAAATCATCTAAAAAATATTCATTTCCTACACATTTTTCAGAATTAACAAAGATTAGAGGAAGGAAAAATCAGTGAAAAGGGTCAAAATCATGGAAGATGCATAGAGAACTTACAATCCTGATGATGAATTTAAAAATCTGTATGTTTGTTTGGGTTCTGATTGTATAGAATCCATGGAGGAGCACAATAACTTTGTAGAAACTGTAAAATTATTGCAGAAAGATGTCCATAGATATAAGGATGATAAATAAAGTATTATGAGAGCCAAGGAGAAACAACATGAATTCAATGTCAAATTAATGCAGATCCTACACATAATAGAAAAGAAAATGGATAAGGAGACAGATTCAAGTAGGTCAATAAGTTGTAGGTCTCATGATGAGAAAAGAAGAGAAGTAAGAGGTGTTGGTAGGCATCGACCTCACTCACCAAAGAATTATTCCAGGAAAATGTGTAGTAGTTTGATTCCATCTCCTATCAGAAAGCATAAGAGAAGGGCTGGGGTTGATGACATATAGGGAGAAATGAATTAGATAAATCCTCCTACCTTTGACGGTAAGAACAAGAAGTATGAATATGCAGAGACTTGATTTTTGGGTATGAGAAAGTACTTATAGCTGGATAAATATTATGTGCAATAAGAACGAAGAATTGTTATCTATTAGTTAAAAGGAAAGAAATCAATATGGTGGGATTAGTATGTACAAGTGCAATGCATTAATGATAATAAAGTGACTTGGAAGGAGTTCAAGCAGTATTTCCAAAATAAATACTTAACCAAGCAGTACTAAGACATGAAAATGAAGAATTTCTCTGAACTCAACCTTGGGAGCATGACAATAGATGGGTACAAAAGAATATTTTTAGAGATCCTGAAATATGTTTCTTTTATCAAGGATGAGTAGGTGAAGATTCAAAGGTACTTGAGAGGGCTTCCCTCATTTACAAGATACAATATGATGACCCTAAGACGTTGGAAGAAACCATAAGGCACGCTAAGTGTCTTTATGAGAAGAAAAGGGGAAGACCAAAATTCCAAAAGGATTGGAAAGAAAAGATTAAAATTAAAGTGTAACATAGGAAGAAGGGAGTTAAGCCACCATTTTTTCAGAAATACTGCACAAGGACAAACAACTCTCCAAGACCCCAGAATGTTGGAAACTGTGGGAAAAAATTCATGGAAACAACCTATGCAGTGTTGGGGTTGTGGAGAAAATCATATGCACAAATATTTCCTTCACAGAGGTGACAAAGAAATGATTGCACACAATGTTCAATAATATGTGACAGTGGAGGACATGGGTAGAAATGTTCCAAGGATTTACACTACGTTGAATAAAAACAAGGTCGCGTTTCAGTCGCACATGATCGAGGTGGAAAGTAAGATTAATGATCAACCCATTTCTATTTTAATTCACTTAGGTGCTATTCATATTTATCTACATCCTAAGATGGTGGAAAGATTCCATTTTCCAAGAAGTATGATTCAAAAATTGTGGTTGGTGTAGTTGGCTACATAAGAAAAAAGGAAAATTAATGAGGTGGTCAAGGCATGTCCAATGGAGATGAACAGAAAGTGCATAAAGGATAATTTGAATATTGTACGTTTGGGATTGTATGATTTTCTCATTGGTATGGATTGGTTGGACGAGAATCGTGTTGTTTTGGAGTGTTATAATAAGGCATTTACTTTCCTGTATGAGAAAGGAAATTTGAGCTCAGTTTAAGGAATTCCAAGAGTTGTGACTATCAAAGAATTTTCAACTTTTCAGTTGAAGCAAATCTACATGAAAGGATATCAAGTATTCACAGTTCACATGGAAGAGGAACCTAAGGATAAAGTGCCAAGTGTGGAAGAGTGTGTAGTATTGAAAGAGTTAGAGGATGTCTTTAAAGAGATATTGAGATTGCCTCCGTAAAGAGATATTGACTTATTTATAAATGTAATGTCGGGAGAAACACATGTATCCAAGACTGCTTATAGGATGAGTACGCCAGAAATGAAGAACTTGTAGATGAAACTTGAAGAGCTTATGAATAAGGGGTATATAGGCCCAAGTGTTTCACCATGGAGTGCGTCAGTTTTGTTCGTGAAGAAAAAGGATGGTAAGATAAGACTTTGTATCAACTTTAGGCAGTTGAAAAAGGTAACAATGAATAATACATATCCATTTCCTAAGATAGATGATCTGTTTGATTAGCTAAGAGGTGAAAGGATATTTTCAAGATTTATCTCAGATCTGGATATCACCAGCTGAGAATTAAAGAAAAATACATTAGTAAGACTTCCTTAAGACCAAGGTATGGTCATTATGAGTTTACAATGGTGTCTTTTGGGTTGACAAATGCACCAGTTGTCTTCATGTGTTCAACGAATGGAGCTTTTAAAAATTACATGGATATGTTTATCATTGTATTTTTGGATGAAATTCTTATTTACTTAAAGTATGAGGAAGATAATGAGAAACACTTGAGGATGGTGTTGAAGGTATTGAAGGAGAATAAAATTTATGAAAAGTTGAGCAAGTCTTCATTTTATCAGAGGAGTATTAATTACTCAGGTCATATCATTTCATAGGAAGGAATAGTTATGGACCTAGATAAGATAAATGTCATTGAGGAATAACCAACACCAAGAAATTTCACAGAAGTGAGATCATTTATGGGACTAGCAGGGCACTACAAAAGGTTTATTGAAGGATTCTAAAAGATTGTGTATCCAATCACATCCCTGCAGAATAGAGGTGTGTGATTTGAATGCTCTATGGATTGTGCAAGGATTTTTTCATCACTTGAAGAGTTTGTTGACAAGTGGGCCAATTTTGAGAATTGTTGATTGAGATCTAGACTTCATTGTGTGCATGGAGGCATGTAAGGAAGGACTTAGTGGAGTCCTAAGTCATAATGGACATGTGGTATCCTATGAATCAAGGAAGTTGAAGGAACATGAAAGGATCTATGGTACTCATGATTTAGAATTGGAATATATAGTGAATGCCTGAATGCCTTGAATATGTGTTGGCATTATCTTATGGGTAAAATATTCGAGTTGAGGATAGACCACAGTGGTCTGAAGTATTTTCTTGGAAAGCCAAGTTTAAAGACTAGAAAAAGCAGATGGTTAGAGTTCCTCAGTTATTATGACTTCAACATATACCATATCATAGGAAAAGAGAAAAAATTGGTTGATGCATTTAGCAGGAGGGTGCATTAGATGCATGCTACAACCATTAGCATCTACCAGAAAGATTTGTGCAAATTTTTTTTTGAAGTTTCCAAATCAAATATTCAATATGTGGAAATAAAGGAGACTTTACAACAAGGTATTTCATACTATAACTTGGAAGGTTATGAGTTAAGAGGATGGGATCCTCATTTATAGATGGAAGGTCTATGTGTCGAATGATCCTGAGTTAAAGATCTCCATTTTGTCAAAGATGCATAAGAGGTTATCTAAAGACAATTGTCACAGTCAAGAAGCAATAATTTTGTCTAGTTTGGCTAGGTATGGAAAAGGAAGTTGTTCATTTTATTGCTAGATGTCTTGAGTGTCACAAGGTCAAGGTTGAATGCAGACATCTAGCTAGTTTTATAAATCCCTTTCCCATTCCTGAATTTAAGTGGGAAGTTATAACGATGGAATTCTTAACTAACTTTTCTAGGACTAATAAGCAACATGATTCTATTATGGTGGTGGTGGACAATCTTACTAAAGCTACACATTTTATTCCAGTGAAGATAACGCACAAGGAAACCATTACTATTTAGATATACATGCGATGAATTGCTAAACTACATGGTATACCTAAGACAATTATGTCCGATAGAGACTCCAAGTTCACTTTGAACTTTTTGAAAGGTATATTCAAAGGATTTTAACAAGTATGAACTTTAGCACAACATATCACCCTAAGTCATATGGTGAAATCGAGAGGGTAAATTAGGTGATTGAAGATATGCGCAAGATGCATTTGATGTATAAGCCATCAAAATGAGAACACTACCTTCATTGGGTGGAGTTTTCTTACAACAATGGGTATCAATAATATTTAAAGATGATCCCATTAGAAGAACTTTATGGTAGAAAGTGAAACATGCCAATGAGTTGGGACAACCTAGCAGACTGCACAGTAGCTGGGCCAAATTTTCTCTAGGAAATGGAGGAGCAGATGGTAAATATCAAGAAGAATCTAAAGTCTTCCCAGGATAGAAAAAAAAGTTTCACAGATAAAGGAAGAACCCATAGAGAGTTTAAAGTGGGTGATCATGTGTTTATAAAAGTGAACATTGGGCATAGTTTCTTGAAGTTGGGAAAGTGTTCTAAGTTATCCATTTGAAATCCTTTAAAGGATTGGTCCTATCGCTCATATGCTTCCATTGTATACATCCTTGAATATTGATAATGTTTTCAATTTTTCATTTCTTAAGAAGTACTTAATGGATTCTAATCATATTATTGGTTGGAATATGATTCACGTGGAGCCATAAGGAATATTTCAGGTGCGACTAGTTTGCATATTCGGTCGAAAAATCAAGCATACCTATAATCGATTTATGGAGCTAGTAAATGTACAATGGACTTGGTACAGTTCCAAATATGTAACTTAAGAGTGTGAGGATGCTATGTGAGTAGATTATCCTCATCTATTTGAAAATTTTGAAAATTTTGTATGTACAAGTGTATATGATGCACTAAGGACAATGCATAAATAAGGGGAAGGGGAATGTAATGTCCGTGATCCAGACCCTTTGTAATTGTACATATAGGCTGGTGAGATCTTGGTACTAATGGTTTATGCCACACACACACACACACACACACACATATATGATTGTTTATGTATTGAGGTCAGAGAGCCTGTGTGATTATGAGGCCGAAGAGTCGGGGTGTACATAGGCCATTGTGCCTATCCATGTAAATATAATCATGGTTATTAATATAATATTGCATCATTGCATGTAGACAGACTGAGACAATAATAGATGGGGGTCCAACTCCATCGAAAAAGGGAAAATGGGGTGAGACGTAAGTCTTGGGGAATATTTTAATAATATTTTTGAAAAGTGTAAAGTGGCGGATATTTATTTTATCCTAAGTTGTTGAGGGTAGGGAACAAATCACCAAGTGGATTAAAGCTACTTCTTTAGGTGAAAAATCCCAAGTGGAAGGCATGCAATATACAATGTTGGGCTTAATGTATTTTGGGTATTATTTCATTGTTGTGATTATTCAGAGAAGAATTGGAGGGGATTCTTGTTTTTAGGCTTTCATTAGAAGAAGGGGGTCGGACTGTATGGAAAATCCAATTATTACCTTATTTTCATAAGAATCTTGTAAGGATTTGAAGGGATATAATCAGAGTTATTGTCGGGGAGATGGGTTGACATACCATGAGAAGTCTCTTTGGGTGAGAGATTGGATATTGAGAAGTGGTTTTCATACCTGTGAACATACTCTCGAGGTGAGAGTATTCCTAAGAATTGTTCCCTGGTGCATTGAGCATTAGTTGTAGGGATTATAGACTTCATGTTTGTCTTGTTGTTGGTAACCTTGGGAAGGGAAGTGGGGAAACTGAAGGACTCTTGATTAGATAAGAGGCACACTTCCTTGGGGGTCACAAGTGTTTGGGGAATGAGGGATTGTGAGCTAGTTGCAACAATGGGAACCTAGGACTGAGAAATTTTGTTGAGAATAATACCTTAGCTTGTCGTTAGGAACCCTTTTTTCCCTGGTGGAGTTGAGCCCTAGCTCGGGGGTGACCTGTTGTTGAGTGCGTATGAGAAACAAAGTCTATGGCTTGGAGGAATGTCTGATTTATGTGCGCAATTGGTGACTTTAATAAAACATAAGTGTTCTTTATGTGGTTGTATTGTTCTTTAAGTATGCTTTATATGGTTTAATTCTTGTATGTAGTCACATATAAGTAATTATTGTTATTTTGTTTAATTATGCTTGCACCTATAAGTATGGTACTTATAGTGTTTATCTGTATTTGTGCATGGATAAGACAAATGAAAATAGTCTTACTTGTTAAGCTAACCTTATGATTTTGGTTACGAGTCTTCAAGAAGAGGATTGGGTGGCTGGGTCCGTAAGAAAGTAACATGTGTGCACCAATAGGATGGAATTCATGTGCATTTTCAGTGAATTAGATTCCACGCACAAAGAAATCAGAATTGGTGCATGACGCCTAAATGGTTATATGTACGGTTGTGCTGGGTGACTAGTATGGGGGTGTGTGCAATTATTGAGTTACTTTCATTCCTTAAGGTTGTGTGAAAAAGAGAATGTTTCTTCGATTGTTACACTTTGTTTTGTGTGGCCCAATTTTGGGTTGAGCGCATTACTTAAATTGATATTGTGTGGACTTGTGTTTGGAGTAGAATCTGCACAATGAAATTTTAGAGTAACATTGCTCAGTAGTATGTTGGGGATGTTACATTTTGGTTGACTTAGAACTACATATGTTGAGTTTGTTTGGCATGGATCAGCCTGGGGTGGATGGGGATGTTACACATGGAGTTCCATTCCACTTCCCCTACAACTTTAGGAAACAACCAGACATTTCTTTTGATAAATTTAAGCATCCGATCATGTTTTCCTATAGATGAAGTTTCCAACGGTTGTAATCATTCCTAATGGAGAGTTTTGAGTTGAAAGTTATGGATAGAAAAAATATTCAATTCTCTCTCTCTTTCTCTCTCTCTCTCTCTCTCTCTCTCTCTCTCTCTCTCTCTCTCTCTTGTCACTCGCAGGTCACAAGAGGCATTAAATTAATTTTCTAAGAAAAATATGCTTCTCAACTCAAAAATATGCATGGATAGATGACTTATCCTCTTCAATATATTTCCAATGACTATTCTTGTTTCCAAATCTAACTTCTAATCTAGGAGTTATGGCCTTTGAAATTTGATTGGTTCTAAAATAGGACAAAATAAATGATGATGTGGCAATTCCAATTGACATGCCATTGATTTTGGTGTTGATATGAACTATTCATGCAGCTTCACAATTATCCTTGATTTTATGTTGAGTTGGGTCTGGTTGGCATACTTTGGCTAACCAACCACCAGGAAGAATACCCGTCCAGTACTCTATTTCTATTTGGATCCATTCCAATTGGTGGACTTAAACTAACTGGTCATTGGGACACCAAACATCGAAAATCACACCTCCCTACTCTCCTCCAACCGTTGGGACACCACTGATATACCTTCCAAACTCTTCACTACAACTACAACTATGATCTTTTCCAGTTGATAGAGCTTGATCAACTAACCATCTGGGATATACTCGCCCAAATCTATAGTTTCATTCAAATCTCGGTTGGGCCATAGGTCCAGTGGCCACTGTTTTTCACTACGATTCTTCTATATATCTCCCTACATATCACTAGCCATTGAGCCACCAATGTAATTCCTTCCACTCAAGTGGAAACTTTTGTTCGACTTTGAGTTGGGCCACTAGGCATTGGTTTTCCCCATGGTACTTATATCCAACTCCCTTCCTACCATTGACCATCGACCATTGGGGAGAACCTTTTCCACTAGGACATTGAGCATTACATCATGCTCTACTCTAACAACGGTCCACCAAGCACTAGTGAGAATGTGTTCAGGTAGTTAACCAATGACCAAGACACTAACCACCGAGAAACTAGTCAGAATGCCTTCTTAATGCTAACTAACCACTATGCCACTGGTCATAATTCCCTCTAACAGTTAAATAATGAATCAGACAGCAAATACCAGTAAGAATACCCCTAATTCTACTTTGACCACTAGTCCACTAGTCACTGATCAGAATACCACATGCTCCCTCCATTCCCAAGTGATTTTCAGTCCGGTTGGGATATTTTCTCATGTGGTCCTAACCTCTCGACCACTCTTCCAATCACACGTAGTGGCGATATGGGCCTATCACAGGGTGATAACTAACATGTACAGTGGATAACTAGGTGTTAACTAGGTGTAAGGATGGGTCACCAAGGTTGCAGCCAAAAGTTACATTATGCATAAGCTCCATAGGGTTCCATGTCTCTCTTTGCTTCAAAAATGAGTGACAAAGGACTCGATGATAATTATAAATATGTCACATGAACCGTTTCACATTCATCTGGTGTAAAATAAATAACACACAACGTATATCTACGGTGGAAAATCCATGTCGAGGCTAGATGGAAGGTTATTGTGCACTTGTCTTTTGGGAGGCATAACTTTCGATCCCAATGCCCAAATAGAGAAAATAAGAGCTCAATGGAAATACAAGGTCATGAGGAATCACATGAACATGGTTTCCATGGTAGTCATTGTTGGGTATGTTTTATATTCTTCGCGAGTAGTATGCTTTCTGCCTCAGGAAATGTGTCACCTGCCTTAGGAAATGTGTCATGTATTTAGGTGGTTTTTCGGCACATGGTTTTCACTGATGGTTTTCTATTCCCAGTTAATGAATTAGGGTTTTGGACTAATCCAAGTCACTGGGTTAGGGTTTTGGATGCCTTTGGCTCCTATATGTATATTGTATTGTAAACAATGTATTATATATAAATGAATATAGAATATGTTGTTTTTTCCCAGTTTGGGCTTCTAGGGGAAAAATCTATGTGTAATGTTTGTATTTGCCATTGTATATTTTATGTTCTTTTTCTAAATATTTGTTTGCAATAGATATTATACAAGGTTAGAATCTACATTTGGTATCATATCTTTATTGGCTTCAGGGGGATGCCTTTATGGTCAAGGGTTTTGCTCGAGACTGTGATAAGCCTTCTTACAATGGGAGATCTGTGATATTGATTTTTCAGTTGAAAATAAATGGCAAGCAATTCGAAGATGGAGATCGAGAAGTTTAATGGGAAAATTTTTGAGTAGTGGAAGCTCAAGATGGAAGATCTGTTGGTGGACAAAGATCAGTGGATCACGGTAGATCCAGGTACTGCACCTACAAAAACTTCAGCAGATGACTGGAAAAAGTTGGATCGGAAGGAAAATATCATAATCCAACTGTGTCTCTCTGATTCAGTATTAATGAATGTGTTAAAGGAAGCTACAACCAAGGATTTATGGGAAAAGTTGGGGAAGTTGTATCAGTCTAAGTCCCTAGTGAATAAAATATTCCTGAGAAATAAGTTGTATAACCGGAGGATGAGAGATGGAGACTCGGTGGTAGAGCATTTGAACGCCTTCAATATTGTGGTAAGTCAGTTAGTATCTGTTGAGATTAAAAATTCAGATGAAGATAAATGTATCAGTTTACTATGTTATTTACCAGACTCATGGGATAGTTTGTTTGTGCCCATAGGTAGTAGTACCACTTCCTTGAAGTTTGAGGAATTTGTCTCATCTTTGTTTTTGGAGGAGATGAGACAGAAGAATATGGAAGGACATAGAAAAAATGCATTATTTGCAAGAGGACGTTCCCATGAAAGAAATAGATATAATTTCTCAAGTGGGAGATGTAAGTCTAAGGGTAGATCTAAATCTCCTAGAAGGTTTGTAAGGGTATGTTGGAGATGTGGAAAAGAAGGGAACTACAAGAAGCAATGTAGATCTAATGTTGAGAAAAAGAAGGGATCTGAAGAATCTCATTCTATAGAAGAAAACACCTCCAAGGAAGAAGGAGGGGATGTGTACCTGGCTTCTTCAAGAGCACATGCAGATCATGAGGCATGGTTGGTTGACTCTGGTGCATCCTTTCATATGGCTCCCCACAGGGAGTGGTTCTGTGAATATGAAAGGTATGATGGAAGTAATTTTTTATTAGGTGATGATTCAACAACCAGAATCATAGGACGAGGAAGAGTCAAGTTGAGGCTCATATATGGAAGGATTAGAACACTTCCTAGTGTTTTTCACATCCCAGGTTTGGCTAGAAATTTGGTTCTGTGAGCAAAATGGGCGATGCAGGGGTAAAAACAATATTTGAAAAGGAAACCTATTGGATGGTTCGAGGAGAAATGGTGTTACTGAAAGGAGTTTGGCTTGGAACTCTGTATAAGCTGGAAGGAAGCACTATTAGTGATGGGTGTAATAGTTCCATTGTTCCTGATATTGGAGTTGAAGAATAAAGAAATCCTAGGGTCTCTGGAGAAAAGGTTATGTTGTGGCATCAAAGACTGGAGCATATCAGAGAGAAGGGTCTTCGACTACTACATGGTAAAGGTATGGTTGAAGGTATGCCTAACTTCTCTCTGGATTTTTAATTCTGTGAACATTTTTTATATGGGAAGCAGAATCGGTTAAGATTCCCCTCTGGTGCAAAGAGGGTGGAAGGAATCTTACAGCTAGTTTACCATGATTTTTTTTTACCTGTGTCGGTCCCATCATTGGGAAAATATGTGTACTATGTCTCGTTTATTGATGAACTCTTGAGGAATACCTGGATATATTTCCTTAGGAATAAATCTGAAGTCTTTGACAGGTTTAAAGAGTTAAAGGCTCTTTTTGAGAATTAAATAGAGAAAAGAATTAAGGTGTTGAGGACAGAAAATGGCGGAGAGTTCTACATAAATGAATTTGAAGAATTATGTAAGAAGTGTGGTATAGCAAGGCAAAAGACTACTCCATATACACCTCAACAGAATTGAGTTGCAGAAAGGATGTGTTGTTCCAGAGTCTATACTTAAGGATTTAAAAAGTATAGTGTCTAGGCATCCAAAAGTTAGTAAGGTGTAAAAAAGGAAGGGGAGTATAAATTCGAGAAAGGAAGCTAGGGTTGATTTCTAGGTTGTCACTGTCTAGCTTCCAACTATTCCTGGATGTTTATATCTCGTTCAATTGCAGCCCATGAACGTTTAATTTCTACTCGGGTGGTGGTTGTTTTAAGTATAGTATCAAAGATATTTTAAGCGATATGGGTTTGGTCTGATAAACCAGGTTCAATATTAGGTTGTCCTACAGTAGGGACAGTCATACAAGAACAGAAAAATTTAAAAGAAATCTGAAAGTTTTTGTGCTATGTCAATTTGATCTTGTAAAGAGAACTTTGAAATTAATGTTAACGACAAAATGCAAACCAAAGACCTTTTTCCGTAACTGCGTTATATTTGAAATAAATAGTGTGTGAAATATGAGAAAAACATTTAGTTGTTTATAAAGTAAGGCTCCTATCAAGGGAGAATCTCACTCCTTAAACAAAGGAATAAAATAGACTAAGAAGGAATTTGACGAAGCATAAAATATGACAATTTAAAGTTTCACAGGTCTTGTATCTATTGTTAGCTGATACAGAGGAAACATCGTAAATGATATAGATGAACAAAATTTAGCCACCACAGTAGAAGTTTTACTAAATTGCAATGCAACATTCATCAGATCCATATAAGTGAAATAAAATTGAATATGAATAACAAAGAGAACAAACTCATAACACAGTCTTGACAGAATCAGGATTCTTTGGATTGCTTTGTATTAATTCTCAAAAAGAATACAGCCTCTATTACAATCGACCAAAAAGGTCCAGTATTGTGTCTTTCTACAAAATGTATATTTATACAAATTTTTATATGCTGGAATCTCAATCATTCCAGAGGTTTTCGATTACAATCAAAGGAGTTACAACGTTTCGTTTCTTTATCTTTGTCTTCATTTGGTACATAAAACCCGCCTCTTTGCATGCTCCGTGCAAATAACACACTTCTCCATCAACTGTGATATCAACTTAGAAGGTTCTGCTTGGTTATTGGCCTAAAAAATATAATGATCTTTCACCAATCGTGGCAGCTTTCCTTCCACCTACTGGTCTTTGGCGTTGATAGAACATAATAATATACTTGGTTTAATTAACCATTTATCTATTTGAACTATGTCTATCTGGGTTATTTCTGATATTTCGGCTAATTCTCTTTCTTCATTTTCCTTGATATTTAGAAGACATTTGACTGTATTGATCTGATCCAGTATCTCAATGCTACTTTCACCATCAGAAACCAACCAAATCCCATTTAACCAACCGAAAATTTCTTCACAAGATTTTCTCCTCTCCTTAACTTGTTGTCTGCCTTCAAATATATTGCGCTCCCATTCTTTCAACAAGATGTTGCCCCTGGTCTTCTCTAAGATGGGAAAACTGGAACTACTGCTTATTTCCCTTCTCGTCATGGCTATAATAGCCTACTGGAATGCAACCCAAGCTTCTCCAGCTTCCCTTTCTCTGAGAGAGAGATTCACCAATATCTGATAAATGAGTTGGCAACTTCTTTGAATCGTTACTACTTTAATAAGCAGACCTTGTTGCGCCACCGATAACCTTTTTCTGATTTCTATTGCTTGCGATTGAAATGTCCCGATATCGATTACCTAGCTTTCGGCGAGCTCTAATTGTGCTCGAAGTTGCTCTATCAATTCTCCTTGTTGGACTATCTGTATCTAACTTGTATGAACCATCAGTTGTGTCTGTTAAAGATCATCTTTGAGCCGCTCAATTTCATTTTGATCATCTATTCTAGCTTGCTCCAAAGTTGCATTCGCCTGATCTTTGGCAGTAGCTTCTGTTGTAGCTAGTTTATCCTCTAATGTCTTGATTAGACGATTTTTTCACTTCAGCTGATTTTTTAGGGTCCCGACTGAATATTGGTTTGCCGTAGTGAAAACACCCAATGTTGCTGCTATTTGCGTTGAAAATTCTTCTTTCTTCATGGTTCTTCCATCGGTTATAATCTTAAACTGCTTAGATACAGTACCTGCCTCTTGGTAGAGTTCTTATCTTATGAGAGCCTTTCTCTTCTTATCAAAGAAGAATTCATTCGGAGGTAGCTCTTCCACTCATATGGGTGTTAATTCTTCATCATAAATCCAACCTACATCTGGTATTCCCTTTGTCGACTGCAGGGGAGTAACAGAAACAATGGGATTATTGACCTGTTTAGATGATTTCCCTGGAGTAATGACCAAAGTTGGCTCGCTTGGAGGATCGAAATATTTGTCTTCCTGTTTCGGGCCCCCAGTTTGCTCTTCTTTATCCTGTTGTTCTTCTTGGTCGGTTGCTAAATCTTTGGTGCCTTTAGCTTTTGTTTGCTGCACCTCTAGGGTCGTTGGATTCTCGCCCCGTAATACTGGGGGAAGGTAGCTCTGCCTATGTTCTTGGAATTTGAAAACATTGGCCATCTCTTCAACTGATAGGGCTTGTATCTGAGCCAAAACCTTGGCAAACAATATCGCGCCTCGAAAAATATCATCATGAGGCAAATTCTTGTGCTCAAACCTTTTAAGGCCATATCTAGCCAAATGATTACTCACAACCCTGTGCGTGTCGTGTTTCTTGAATTCAATATGGACTAATTTAATATCTTCTAAGGCTACTGACTCAGCCTTTGCATGCCTGAAATCTAATAAAGGATAGGTTTTTAAATGAATGGGGAAAGGTGGCCATACCTTCTTTGAAAACCCCTTCATCTCTTTACTTATGCCACCGATCATGGTTTGCATGGTGATCTCGCGACAGACCAACCTATGAGGTATAAATAATGGTAGAGCATGTAGAGGGACATAAGCGCCGAAAACCTTGATGTATGAAAACTCTTCCTCCACGTACCAGTCAGCCACCCTGCTCAAATTGGCTGCAATGCTATTTGAGATTCGGGGTGGTGGATTACCAAAGATGGTGACATGCATCGGTACCATTACCCAATTGAAGATTTCTCGAAACTCTTAAGGGTCTTCTCCTTCTTGCGAGTTTCAGAAAAGTCACCCACTGCTTCTAGGAACTTCCTGATCTGTTCGTCATCCTCGAAAACCTGCCAGTGTTGTATGTTGTTTGGGATGGATGGTCTGTACCTTACCTCTATATGGTATTTTAATTTAAAAGTTATGC
>JASDQU010241588.1:103801-139998 GCA_032191745.1 Picea mariana
TCCATCGGAAAAGGGAAAAGGGGGTGAGACATAAGTCTTGGGGAATATTTTAATAATATTTCCTAAAAGTGTAAAGTGGAAGATATATTATTGTATCCTAATCCTGAGGGTAGGGAATGGATCACGAAGTGGCTTATAGTTACTTCTAGAGTTGACAAGTGTCAAGTGGAAGGCATGCAATATATATTTATGGCCTAAGTGTATTTTGGGTATAATTGCATTATTATGATTATTTAGAGAAGGATTGGAGGGGATTCTTGTTTTCAGACTCTCATGAGAAGAAGGGGATCAGACTATATGGAAAATACAATTATCACCTTATATTCAAAGAGAATCTTGTAAGGATTTGAGGGGAAATAATCATAGTTATTGTTGGGGATATGGGTTGACAGATCGTGAGAAATCTCTTTGGGTGAGATATTGGTTGTAGAGAAGTGGTTGTGAGACTCGTGAGCATGCTCTCGAGGTGGGAGTATTGCTAAGAATAGTTACCTAGTGCGTTGAGCATTAGTCAGAAGGCTCAGAGACTTCATGTTCGACATGTTGTTGGCAACCTCGGGAAGGGAAGTGGGGAAATCGAAGGACTATTGAGCAGAGAAGGGGCACACTTCCTTGGGTGTGAGAGGTGCTTGGGAAATGAGGGACTATGGGCTAGTTGCAACACCGGGCACCCGAGACTGAGAAATTCTATTGAGAATTAGACCTTAGCTTGTCGCTAGGACCCCTTTTTCCCCTAGTGGAGTTAATTTGTAGCTTGGGGGTGAACTATTGCTGAAATATTTTGAGAAACATAATCTCTAGCTGGGAGGAACGTCTACATTATGCGCGTAGTTAGTGAATTTTAGAAAAGATAAGTGTTCTTTATTTTCTTTTCTTGTTTATTGTGTGCATATTTGTGTATGATTGATATGGATTAATTCTTGTATGTGGTCACATACATGTAATTGTTGTTATTCTATTTAATTATGCTTGCACCTGTAAGTATGGTACTTATAGATTGTCTATGTAGTTGTGCATGAATATCACAAATGTGGATAGTATTTCATGTTAAGTTAACCTTTTGATTTTGGTTATGAGTGTTCAAGAAGAGGATTGGGTGGTTGGGTGCAAAGGAAAGTAGCATGTGTGCACCAAAAGGCTGAAATTCATGTGTGCATTCATGGAATTAGATTCCATGTACAAGAAAATTAGAATTGATGTATGAAGCCTAGATGGTTTTGTGCACGGTTGTACTGTGTGATCAGTATATGGTTGCACGTAGTTATTGAGTTACTTCCACTTCTTAAGGTTATGTTAAAAAGAGAATGTTGCTTTCATTGTTATAAGTTATGTGACACAAATCAAGTTTGGGTTGAACATGCTACCTCAAGTGATATTGCGTGGACTTTGTTTTAGATTATAATCTATGCAATGAAATTTTAGAGTAACATTGCTCAGTAGTATGTTGGGGAGGTTACAGTTTGGTTGACTCAGAGCTACAAAAGTTGAGTTTATGTGAAGTGGCCCAACCTGGGGTGGTTGGGGATACTACATTCTGGTATCAAAGCAATTGGTTAAACAATGGACTTGTATGGACCAAAGATTATCTTGAAATATACATGTGTGTTACATTTTCGGTGTTGCGTAGTGCATAATTTATTATGCGTGGAAACCATTGGTTCACGGTATAAATTTGTGATGCACGCAAAACAACGATGAGTGGGTGTGTACACTAAGGTTTGGGATTTTAAAATAATCCAAGAAATTTGAAGAAAGGATTCTAATAAAACGGTGAAATTTTTTCATGTAGTTGTAGCATGAAATCATCTAAAAAATATTCATTTCCTACACATTTTTCAGAATTAACAAAGATTAGAGGAAGGAAAAATCAGTGAAAAGGGTCAAAATCATGGAAGATGCATAGAGAACTTACAATCCTGATGATGAATTTAAAAATCTGTATGTTTGTTTGGGTTCTGATTGTATAGAATCCATGGAGGAGCACAATAACTTTGTAGAAACTGTAAAATTATTGCAGAAAGATGTCCATAGATATAAGGATGATAAATAAAGTATTATGAGAGCCAAGGAGAAACAACATGAATTCAATGTCAAATTAATGCAGATCCTACACATAATAGAAAAGAAAATGGATAAGGAGACAGATTCAAGTAGGTCAATAAGTTGTAGGTCTCATGATGAGAAAAGAAGAGAAGTAAGAGGTGTTGGTAGGCATCGACCTCACTCACCAAAGAATTATTCCAGGAAAATGTGTAGTAGTTTGATTCCATCTCCTATCAGAAAGCATAAGAGAAGGGCTGGGGTTGATGACATATAGGGAGAAATGAATTAGATAAATCCTCCTACCTTTGACGGTAAGAACAAGAAGTATGAATATGCAGAGACTTGATTTTTGGGTATGAGAAAGTACTTATAGCTGGATAAATATTATGTGCAATAAGAACGAAGAATTGTTATCTATTAGTTAAAAGGAAAGAAATCAATATGGTGGGATTAGTATGTACAAGTGCAATGCATTAATGATAATAAAGTGACTTGGAAGGAGTTCAAGCAGTATTTCCAAAATAAATACTTAACCAAGCAGTACTAAGACATGAAAATGAAGAATTTCTCTGAACTCAACCTTGGGAGCATGACAATAGATGGGTACAAAAGAATATTTTTAGAGATCCTGAAATATGTTTCTTTTATCAAGGATGAGTAGGTGAAGATTCAAAGGTACTTGAGAGGGCTTCCCTCATTTACAAGATACAATATGATGACCCTAAGACGTTGGAAGAAACCATAAGGCACGCTAAGTGTCTTTATGAGAAGAAAAGGGGAAGACCAAAATTCCAAAAGGATTGGAAAGAAAAGATTAAAATTAAAGTGTAACATAGGAAGAAGGGAGTTAAGCCACCATTTTTTCAGAAATACTGCACAAGGACAAACAACTCTCCAAGACCCCAGAATGTTGGAAACTGTGGGAAAAAATTCATGGAAACAACCTATGCAGTGTTGGGGTTGTGGAGAAAATCATATGCACAAATATTTCCTTCACAGAGGTGACAAAGAAATGATTGCACACAATGTTCAATAATATGTGACAGTTGAGGACATGGGTAGAAATTCCAAGGATTTATGCTATGCTAAATAAAAACAAGGTTGAGTTTCAGTCGCACATGATCGAGGTGGAAAGTAAGATTAATGATCAACCCATTTCTATTTTAATTCACTCAGGTGCTATTCATATTTATCTACATCCTAAGATGGTGGAAAGATTCCATTTTCCAAGAAGTAAGATTCAAAAATTGTGGTTGGTGTAGTTAGCTACATAAGAAAAAAGAAAAATTAATGAGGTGGTCAAGGCATGTCCAATGGAGATGAACAGAAAGTGCACAAAGGATAATTTGAATATTATACCTTTAGGATTGTATGATTTCTTCA
Organism: Picea mariana; assembly: GCA_032191745.1. Taxonomy (NCBI): domain Eukaryota; kingdom Viridiplantae; phylum Streptophyta; class Pinopsida; order Pinales; family Pinaceae; genus Picea; species Picea mariana. The sequence continues at coordinate 107,228 of JASDQU010241588.1, forward strand.
TTGGTATGGATTGGTTGGATGAGAATCGTGTTGTTTTGGAGGGTTATAATAAGGCATTTACTTTCCTGCATGAGAAAGGAAATTTGAGCTCAGTTTAAGGAATTCCAAGAGTTGTGACTATCAAAGAAGTTTCAACTTTTCAGTTGAAGCAAATCTACATGAAAGGATATCAAGTATTCTCAGTTCACATGGAAGAGGAACCTAAGGATAAAGTGCCAAGTGTGGAAGAGTGTGTAGTATTGAAAGAGTTAGAGGATGTCTTTAAAGAGATATTGAGATTTCCTCCGTAAAGAGATATTGACTTCTTTATAAATGTAATGTCGGGAGAAACACATGTATCCAAGACTCCTTATAGGATGAGTACACCAGAAATGAAGAACTTGTAGATGAAACTTGAAGAGCTTCTGAATAAGGGGTATATACGCCCAAGTGTTTCACCATGGAGTGCATTAGTTTTGTTCGTGAATAAAAAGGACGGTAAGATAAGACTTTGTATCAACTTCAGGCAGTTGAAAGAGGTAACAATGAATAATACCTATCCATTTCCAAAGATAGATGATCTGTTTGATTAGCTAAGAGGTGAAAGGATATTTTCAAGATTTATCTCAGATCTAGATATCACCAGTTGAGAATTAAAGAAAAAGACATTAGTAAGACTTCCTTAAGACCAAGGTATGGTCATTATGAGTTTACAATGGTGTCTTTTGGGTTGACAAATGCACTAGTTGTCTTCATGTGTTGAACGAATGGAGCTTTTAAAAATTACTTGGATATGTTTATCATTGTATTTTTGGATGACATTCTTATTTACTCAAAGTATGAGGAAGATAACTAGAAACACTTGAGGATGGTGTTGAAGGTATTGAAGGAGAATAAAATTTATGAAAAGTTGAGAAAGTCTTCATTTAACTAGAGAAGTATTAATTAATCAGGTCATATCATTTCATAGGAAGGAATGGTTGTGGACCTAAATAATATAAATGTCAATGATGAATAGCCAACACCAAGAAATTTCGCAGAAGTGAGATCCTTTATGAGACTAACAGGGCACTACAAAAGGTTTATTGAAGGATTCTAAAAGATTGTGTATCCAATCACATCCCTTCATAATAGAGGTGTGCAATTTGAATGCTCTATGGATTGTGCAAGGATGTTTTCATCACTTGAAGAGTTTGTTGACAAGTGGGCCAATTTTGAGATTTGTTGATCGAGATCTAGACTTCATTGTGTGCATCGAGGCATGTAAGGAAGGACTTAGTGGAGTCCTAAGTGGTAATGGACATGTGGTATCCTATGAATCAAGGAAGTTGAAGGAACATGAAAGGATCTATGGTACTCATGATTTAGAATTGGAATATATAGTGAATGCCTTGAATATGTGGTGTCATTATCTTATGGGTAAAATACTTGAGTTGAGGATAGACCACAGTGGTCTGAAGTATTGTCTTGGAAAGCCAAGTTTAAAGGCTAGAAAAAGAAGGTGGTTAGAGTTCCTCAGTTATTATGACTTCAACATAAACCCAATCATAGGAAAAGAGAACAAATTGGTTGATGCATTCAGTAGGAGGGTGCATGAGATGCATGCTACAACCATTAGCATCTACTAGAAATATTTGTGCAACAAAATTTTGGAAGTTTCCAAATCAAATATTCAATATGTGGAAATAAAGGAGACTTTATAGCAAGGTATTTCATAGTATAACTTGGAAGGTTATGAGTTAAGAGGATGGGATCCTCATGTATAGATGGAAGGTCTATGTGTCGAGTGATCATGAGTTAAAGATATCCATTTTGTCAAAGATGCATAAGAGGTTATCTTAAGACAATTGTCAGAGTCAAGAAGCAATAATTTTGGCTAGGTATGGAAAAGGAAGTTGTTTGTTTTATTGCTAGATGTCTTGAGTGTCACAAGGTCAAGGTTGAATGCAAACATCTAGCTAGTTTTCTAAAGCCCTTTCCCATTCCTGAATTTAAGTGGGAAGTTATAACGATGGAATTCTTAACTAACTTTTCTAGGACTAATAAGCAATATGATTCTATTATGGTGGTGGTGGAAAATCTTACTAAAGCTACACATTTTATTCCAGTGAAGATAGTGCACAAGGCAACCATTACTATTTATATATACATGTGCTGAATTGCTAAACTACATGGTATACCTAATACAATTATGTCCGATAGAGACTCCAAGTTCACTTCGAACTTTTTGAAAGGTATATTCAAAGGATTTTAACAAGTATGAACTTTAGCACAACATATCACCCTAAGTCATATGGTCAAATCGAGAGGGTAAATTAGGTGGTTGAAGATATGCTCAGGATGCATTTGATGTATAAGCCATCAAAATGGGAACACTACCTTCATTGGGTGGAGTTTTCTTACAACAATGGGTATCAATAATATTTAAAGATGATCCCATTAGAAGAACTTTATGGTAGAAAGTGAAACATGCCAATGAGTTGGGACAACCCAGTAGACTGCACAGTAGTTGGGACACATTTTCTCTAGGAAATGGAGGAGCAGATGGTAAATATCAAGAAGAATCTAAAGTCTTCCCAGGATAGAAAAAAAAGTTTCACAGATAAAGGAAGAACCCATAGAGAGTTTAAAGTGGGTGATCATGTGTTTATAAATGTGAACGTTGGGCACAATTCCTTGAAGTTGGGAAAGTGTTCCAAGTTATCCATTTGAAATCCTTTAAAGAATTGGTCCTATCGCTTATACGCTTCCATTGTATACATCCTTGCATATTGATAATGTTTTCAATTTTTCATTTCTTGAGAAGTACTTAACGTTTTCTAATCATATTATTGGTTGGAATGTGATTCAGGTGGAGCCATAAGGAATATTTCAGGTGCGACTAGTTTGCATATTGGAAAAATCAAGCATATCTATAATCAATTTATGGAGCTGGTAAATGTACAATGGACTTGGAACAGTTCCAAATATGTAACTTCAGAGTGTGAGGATGCTATGTGAGTAGATTATCCTCATCTATTTTAAAATTTTGAAAATTTTGTATGTACAAGTGTATATGATGCACTAAGGACAATGCACAAATAAGGGGAAGGGGAATGTAATGTCTGTGATCCAGACCCTTTGTAATTGTACATATAGGTTGGTGAGATCTTGGTACTAATGGTTTATGTCACACACACACACACACACACACACACATGTATATATGATTGTATATGTATTGAGGTCAGAGAGCCTGTGTGATTATGAGGCTGGTGAGTCGGGGTGTACATAGGCCATTGTTCCTATCCATGTAAATATAATCATGGTTATTAATATAATATTGCATCACTACATGTAGACAGACTGAGACAATAATAGATGGGGGTCCAACTCCATCGAAAAAGGGAAAATGGGGTGAGACGTAAGTCTTGGGGAATATTTTAATAATATTTTTGAAAAGTGTAAAGTGGCGGATATATTATTTTATCCTAAGGTGTTGAGGGTAGGGAACGAGTCACCAAGTGGATTAAAGCTACTTCTTTAGGTGACAAATCCCAAGTGGAAGGCATGCAATATAAATTGTTGGGCTTAATGTATTTTGGGTATTATTTCATTATTGTGATTATTCAGAGAAGAATTGGAGGGAATTCTTGTTTTTAGGATCTCATTAGAAGAAGGGGGTCGGATTGTATGGAAAATCCAATTATTACCTTATTTTCATAAGAATCTTGTAAGGATTTGAAGGGATATAATCAGAGTTATTGTCGAGGATATGGGTTGACATACCATCAGAAGTATCTTTGGGTGAGAGATTGGATATTGAGAAGTGGTTTTCATACCCATGAACATACTCTCGAGGTGAGAGTATTCCCAAGAATTGTTCCCTGGTGCACTGAGCATTAGTCGTAGGGATTATAGACTTCATGTTTGGCTTGTTGTTGGTAACCTTGGGAAGGGAAGTGGGGCAGCTGAAGGACTCTTGATTAGATAAGAGGCACACTTCCTTGGGGGTCACAGGTGTTTGGGGAATGAGGGACTGCGAGCTAGTTGCAACAATGGGAACCTAGGACTGAGCAATTCTGTTGAGAATAATACCTTAGCTTGTCGTTAGGAACCCTTTTTTCCCTAGTGGAGTTGAGCCCCAGCTCGGGGGTGACCTGTTGTTGAGTTCGTATGAGAAACAAAGTCTATCGCTTGGAGGAATGTCTGAGTTATGTGCACAATTGGTTACTTTCATAAAATATAAGTGTTCTTTATGTTCTTGTATTGTTTTTTGTGTGCATATTTTTCTATGTTTTATATGGTTTAATTCTTGTATGTAGTCACATATAAGTAATTATTGTTATTTTGTTTCATTATGCTTGCACCTGTAAGTACGATACTTATAGTGTGTATCTGTATTTGTGCATGGATAAGACAAATGCAAATAGTCTTACTTGTTAAGCTAACCTTATGATTTTGGTTACGAGTCTTCAAGAAGAGGATTGGGTGGCTAGGTCCATAAGAAAGTAACATGTGTGCACCAATAGGATGGAATTCATGTGCATGTTCAGTGAATTAGATTCCATGCACAAAGAAATTAGAATTGGTGCATGACGCCTAAATAGTTATATGTACGGTTGTGTTGGGTGACTAGTATGCAGGTGTGTGCAGTTATTGAGTTACTTTCATTGCTTAAGGTTGTGTGAAAAATAGAATGTTTCTTCCATTGTTACAAGTTGTTTGGTGCGGCTCAATTTTGGGTTGAGCGCATTACTTAAATTGATATTGTGCGGACTTGTGTTTGGAGTAGAATCTGCACAATGAAATTTTAGAGTAACATTGCTCAGTAGTATGCTGTGGATGTTACATTTTGGTTGACTTAGAACTACATATGTTGAGTTTGTGTGACATGGATCAGCCTGGGGTGGATGGGGATGTTACACATGGAGTCCCATTCCACTTCCCCTACAACTTTAGGAAACAACCAGACATTTCTTTCGATAAATTTAAGCATTCGATCATGTTTTACTACAGATGAAGTTTCCAACGGTTGTAATCATTGCTAATGGAGATTTTTGAGTTGAAAGTTATGAATAGAAAAAATATTCAATTATCTCTCTCTCTCTCTCTCTCTCTTGGCACCCACAGGTCACAAGAGGCCTTAAATTAATTTTCTACGAAAAATATGCTTCCCAACTCAAAAATATGCATGGATAGATGTCTTATCCTCTTCAATATATTTCCAATGACTATTCTTGTGTCCAAATCTAACTTCTAAGCTAAGAGTTATGGCCTTTGAAATTTGATTGGTTCTAAAAAAAATAGGACAAAATAAATGATGATGTGGCAATTCCAATTGACATGCCATTGATTTTGGTGTTGATATGAACTATTCATGCAGCTTCACAATTATCCTTGATTTTATGTTGAGTTGGGTCTAGTTGGCGTACTTTGGCTAACCAACCACCAGGAAGAATACCCGTCCAGTCTTCTATTTCTATTTGGATCCATTCCAATTGGTGGACTTCAACTAACTGGTCATTGGGACATCGAACATCGAAACTCACACCTCCCTACTCTCCTCCAACCATTGGGACACCGCTGATATACCTTCCAAACTCTTCACTACTACTACAACTATGATCTTTTCCAGTTGATAGAGCTTGATTAACTAACCATCTGGGATATACTCACCCAACTCTATAGTTTCATTCAAGTCTCGACTGGGCCATAGGTCCAATGGCCACTGTTTTTTAGTACGACGCTTCTATATATCTCCCTACATATCACTAGCCATTGAGCCACCAGTGGAATTCCTTCCACTCAAGTGGAAACTTCTGTTTGACTTTGGGTCGGGCCACTAGGCATTGGTTTTCCCCATGGTACTTATATCCAACTCCCTTCCTACCATTGACCATCAACCATTGGGGAGAACATTTTCCACCAGGCCACTAATAATTACATCATGCTCCGCTCTAACAACGGTCCACCGAGCACTAGTGAGAATGTGTTCAGGTAGTTAACCAATGACCAAGACACTGACCACCGAGAAACTAGTCAGAATGCCCTATGAATGCTAACTAATCACTATGCCACTGGTCATAATTGCCTCTAATAGTTAACTGATGAATCAGACAACAAATACCAGTAAGAATACCCCTAATTCTACTTTGACCACTGGTCCACTAGTCACTGATCAGAATACCACATGCTCCCTCCATTCCCAAGTGATTTCCAGTCCGGTTGGGATATTTTCTCATGTGGTCCTAACCTCTCGACCACTCTTCCAATCACACGTAGTGGTGATATGGACCTATCACAAGGTGATAACTAACATGTACAGTGGATAACTAGGTGTTGACTAGGTGTAAGGACGGGTCACCGAGGTTGCATCCAAAAGTTACATTACGCATAAGCTCCATAGGGTTCCATGTCTCTCTTTGCTTCAAAAATGAGTGACAAAGGACTTGATGCTAATTATAAATATGTCGCATGAACCGTTTCACATTCATATAGTGTAAAATAAATAACACACAACGTATATCTACTGTGGAAAATCCATGTCGAGGCTAGATGGAAGTTTATTGTGCACTTGTCTTTTGGGAGGCATAACTTTCGATCCCAATGCCCAAATAGAGAAAATGAGAGCTCAATGGAAATACAAGGTCATGAGGAATCACATGAACATGGTTTCCATGGTAGTCATTGTTGGGTATGTTTTATATTCTTTGTGAGTAGTATGGTTTCTGCCTCAGGAAATGTGTCACCTGCCTCAGGAAACGTGTCACGTATTTAGGTGGTTTTTCGGCACATGGTTTTTGCCGATGGTTTTCTATTCCCAGTTAATGAATTAGGGTTTTGGACTAGTCCAGGTCATTGGGTTAGGGTTTTGGATGCCTCTGGCTCCTATATGTATATTGTATTGTAAACAATGTATTACATATGAATGAATATAGAATATGTTGTTTTTTCCCAGTTTGGGCTTCTAGGGGAAAAATCTATGTGTAATGTTTGTATTTGCCATTTTATATTTTATGTTCTTTTTCTAAATATTTGTTTGCAATAGATATTATACAAGGTTAGAATCTACATTTGGTATCATATCTTTATTGGCTTCAAGGGGATGCCTTTATGGTCAAGGGTTTGGCTCGAGACTGTGATAAGCCTTGTTACAGTGGGAGATCTATGATATTGATTTTTCAGGTGAAAATAAATGGCAAGCAATTCGAAGCTGGAGATTGAGAAGTTTAATGCGAAAATTTCTGAGTAGTGGAAGCTCAAGATGGAAGATCTATTGGTGGACAAAGATCAGTGGATCACGATAGATCTAGGTACTGCACCTACAAAAACTTCAGCAGATGACTGGAAAAAGTTGGATCGGAAGGCAAAGATCACAATCCAACTATGTCTCTCTGATTCAGTATTACTGAATGTGTTAGAGGAAGCTATAGCCAAGGATTTATGGGAAAAGTTGGGGAAGTTGTATCAGTCTAAGTCCCTAGTGAAAAAACTATTCCTGAGAAATAAGTTGTATAACCTGAGGATGAGAGATGGAGACTCGGTGGTAGAGCATTTGAACACCTCCAATATTGTGGTACGTCAGTTAGTATCTATTGAGATTAAAAATTCAGATGAAGATAAATGTATTAGTTTACTGTGTTATTTACTAGACTCGTGGGATAGTTTGTTTGTGCCCATAGGTAGTAGTACCACTTCCTTGAAGTTTGAGGAATTTGTCTCATCTTTGTTTTTGGAGGAGATGAGACAGAAGAATATGGAAGGACATAGCAAAAATGAATTATTTGCAAGAGGACGTTCCCAAGAAAGAAATAGATCTAATTTTTCAAGTGGGAGATCTAAGTCTAAGGGTAGATATAAATCTCCTAGAAAGTTTGTAAGGGTATGTTGGAGATGTGGAAAAGAAGGGCACTACAAGAAGCAATGTAGATCCAATGTTGACAAAAAGAAGGGATCTGAAGAATCTCATTCTACAGAAGAAAAGACCTCCAAGGAAGAAGGAGGGGATGTGTACCTGGCTTCTTCAAGCACACATGCAGATCATGAGGCATGGTTGGTTGAATTTGGTGCATCCTTTCATATGGCTCCCCACAGGGAGTGGTTCTGCGAATATGAAAGGTATGATGGAAGTAATTTTTTATTAGGTGATGATTCAACAATGAAAATCATAGGACGAGGAAGAGTCAAGTTGAGGCTCATATATGGAAGGATTAGAACACTTCCTAGTGTTTTTCACATCCCAGGTTTGGCCAGAAATTTGGTTCTGTAAACAAAATGGGCGATGTAGGGGTAAAAACAATATTTGAAAAGGAAACCTATTGGATGGTTCAAGGAGAAATGGTGTTACTGAGAGGAGTTCAGTTTGGAACTCTGTATAAGATGGAAGGAAGCACTATTAGTGATGGGTGTAATAGTCCCATTGTTCCTGATATTGGATTTGAAGAAGAAAGAAATCCTACAGTCTCTGGAGAAAAGGTTATGTTATGGCATCAAATACTGGAGCATATTAGAGAGAAGGGTCTTCGACTACTACATGGTAAAGGTATGGTTGAAGGTATGCCTAACTTCTCTCTGGATTTTAATTTATGTGAACATTTTCTATATGGGAAGCAGAATCGGGTAAGATTCCCCTCTGGTGCAAAGAGGGTGGAAGGAATCTTACAACTAGTTTACAATGACTTTTTTGGACCTGTGTGGGTCCCATCATTGGGAAAATATGTGTACTACGTCTCGTTTATTGATGACCTCTCGAGGAATACCTGGATATATTTCCTTAGGAATAAATCTGAAGTCTTTGACAGGTTTAAAGAGTTTAAGGCTCGTTTTGAGAATTAAATAGAGAAAAGAATTAAGGTGTTGAGGACAGAAAATGGCGGAGAGTTCTACAGAAATGAATTTGAAGAATTATGTAAGAAGTGTGATATAGCAAGGTAAAAGACTACTCCATATGCAACTCAGCAGAATTGGGTTGCATAAAGGATGTGTTGTTCTAGAGTCTATACTTAAGGCTTTAAAAAGTACAGTGTCTAGGCATCTGAAAGTTAGTAAGGTGTAAAAAAGGAAGGGGAGTATAAATTTGGGAAACGAAACTAGGGTTGATTTCTAGGTTGTCGTTGTCTAGCTTCCAACTATTTCTGGATGTTTATATCTCGTTCAATTGCAGCCCGTGAACATTCAAGTTCTACCTAGGTGGTGGCTTTTTTAAGTATAGTATCAAAGAGATTTAAAGCGATATGGGTTTGGTCTGATAAACCGGGTTCAATATTAGGTTGTCCTACAATAGGGACAGTCATAGAGGAACAGAAAAATTTAAAAGAAATCTGAAAGTTTTTGTGCTGTGTCAATTTGATCTTGTAAAGAGAACTTTGAAATTAATGTTAAGGACAAAATGCAAACCAAAGGCCTTTTTTCGTAATTGCGTTGTATTTGAAATAAATAGTGTGTGAAATATTTTAGTTGTTTATAAAGTAAGGCTCCTATCAAGGGAGAATCTCACTCCTTAAACAGAGGAAGAAAATAGACTAAGAAGGAATCTGACGAAGCATAAAATATGCCAACTTAAAGGTTCACAGGTCTTGTATCTATTGTTAGCCGATACAGAGGAAAAACTATAAATGATATAGATGAATAAAATTTAGCCACCACAGTAGAAGTTTTACTAAATTGCAGTGCAACATTCATCAGATGCATATAAGTGAAATAAAATTGAATATGAATAACAAAGAGAACAAATTCATAACACAGTCTTGACGGAATCAAGATTCTTCAGATTTCTTTGTATTAATTCTCAAAAAGAATATAGCTGCTATTACAATCGACCAAAAAGGTCCAACCCAGTGTCTTTCTACAAAATGTATATTTATACAAATTTTTGTATGCTGGAATCTCAATCGTTCCAGAGGTTTTTGATTACAATCAAAGGAGTTACAGCGTTTCGTTTCTTTATATCTATCTTCATTTGGTACCGGAAACCTACCTCTTCGCATGCTCCGTGCAAATAACGCACTTCTCCATTAACTGTGATATCAACTTAGAAGGTTCTTCTTGGTTATTGGCGTCAAAAATATAACAATCTTTCACCAATCATGGAAACTTTCCTTCCACCTGCTGGTCTTTAGCGTTGATAGAACATAATAATATACTTGGTTTAATTATCCATTTATCTATTTGAACTATGTCTGTCTGGGTTATTTATGATATTTCAGCTAATTCTCTTTCTTCATTTTCCCTGATATTTAGAAGACATTTGACTTTATTGATCTGACCCAGTATCTCAATGCTACTTTCACCATCGGAAACCAACCAAATCCCATTTAACCAACCAAAAATTTATTCACAAGATTTTCTCATCTCCTTAACTTGTTGTCTGGCTTCAGATATATTGCACTCCCATTCTTTCAACAAGATGTTGCCCCTGGTCTGCTCTGAGATGGGAAAACTGGAACTACTGCTTATTTCTGTCTACTGGAACACAACCCGAGCCGCTCCGACTTCCCTTTCTCTAAGAGAGAGATTCTCCAATATCTGATCAATGAGTTGGTAGCTGCTTTGAATCATTTATACTTTAACAAGCAGACCTTGTTGCGTCGTCGATAACCTTTTTCTGATTTCTATTACTTGCGATCGAAATGTCCCGATACCGATTACCTGGCTTTCAGTGAGCTCTAATTTGGCTCGAAGATGCTCTATCAATTCTCCTTGCTGGACTATCTGTATTTGACTTGTCTAAACCTTCAGCTATGTCTATTCGAGATCAGATTTGAGCAGCTCGATTTCATTTTGATCATCTATTCTAACTTGCTCCAAAGTTGCATTCGCCTGATCTTTGGCAGCAACTTCTGTTGTAGCTAGTTTAGCCTCTAATGTCTTGATTAGACAATTTTTTCACTTCAGCTGATTTTTTAGGGTCTCGACTGAATATTGGTTTGCTGTAGCAAAAGCACCCAATGTTCCTTCTATTTGTGTTGTAAATTCTTCTTTCTTCATGGTTCTTCCATTGGTTATAATATTAAATTTCTTGGATACAGTACCTGCCTCTTGGTAGAGTTCTTGTCTTACGATAGCCTTTCTCTTCTTATCAAAGAAGAATTCATTCAGAGGTATCTCTTCCACTCATATGGGTGTTAATTCTTCACCAAAAATCCAACCTGCATCTGGTATTCCCTTTGTCGACTGCAGAGGAGTAACAGAAACAATGGGATTACTGATCTGTTTAGATGATTTCCTTGTAGTAATGATCGAAGTTGGCTCGCTTGGAGGATCGTAATCCTTGGATTCCTGTTTTGGGCCCCCAGTTTGCTCTTCTTTAACTTGTTGTTCTTCTTGGCTGGGTGCTGAATCTTTGGCGCCTTCGACTTTTGTTTGCTGCACCTCTACGGTCGTTGGATTCTCGCCCTGTAATACCGGGGGAAGGCAGCTTCGCCTATGTTCTTGGAATTTAAAAACATCGTCCATATCTTCAGGACATAGGGCTTGTATCCGAGCCAAAACCTCGGCATACAATATTGCACCTCAAAAAATATCTTCATCAGGTGAATTCTTGTGCTCAAACCTTTTAAGGCCACAACTAGACAAGTGATTACTCACGACCTTGTGCAGGTCGTGTTTCTTGAATTCAATATGGACTAATTTAATATCTTCTAAGGCTACTGACTCGACCTTTGCATGCCTGAATTCTAATAAAGAATAGGTGTTTAAATGAATGGGGAAAGGTGGCCATACCTTCTTTGAAAACCCCTTCAGCTCTTTACTTATGCCACCAATCACGGTTTGCATGGCGATCTCGCGACAGGCCAACCTATTGGGTATAAATAATGGTAGAGTGTGTGGAGGGACAGAAGCGTCGAAAACCCTAATGTATGAAAACTCTTCCTCCACGTACTAGTTGGCCACCCAGCTCAAATTGGCCGCAATGCTATCTAAGATCCGGGGCAGTGGATTATCGAAGATGGCGACATGCATCAATACCATTACCGAATTGAAGATTTCATATATAAAATCTGAGGCCTTATCCTCCCAAAGCTTAGAATGATGGACATGGATAGGATCAGTCTCTGATGGAGCCCAACTCCAACTCATTAAGGGAAAAGGTGTCATGGAACACATGGAATCCATGATGTATGCAGACATAAAAAATGAGGAGGGTCTCCCACTTTCCCTCTGTGTCCGATATTCTGTAATCCGATTGGTCAGACTATCTGGCAACAATTTGGCCCAGTCGAAAGAACAGTCTTCCTCTACTGTATGCATCAGAGGCACCCGTGGGAGGAAAAAATGCGTGGTGTCTTCCCTCCTGTACAATTTACAGGTCATCATCGCTATGTATTTGAATTGTGGTTCCGAAGAAGATATGGAATAAAGTCTGTTGTTATCTTCCCTAAACTTCGATGGGTGTGAGACCGAATCCTCGATCAAATCAGATAATATTTTTCCGTATTGCTCGCATTCCTTCCATTTAAAATCCTCTAGAAACTCTGCATTATATGTGAAGTTCGAAGTGGGTGGTAACTTGTACATTGCCTTTACGTTTTCTAGTCTAAAGGTCCCAACAATGACCTTCTGCTCGTTCATGATGGTTCTGGTAGGGATATCTACATGATCTAGCGCCCATCGGATCATGTCATAGTAAGGCAGAAAATGTGGCCTGGCCACTACTTTGTGCATCTCTGCCTGGACGACGATCTTGTACTTGGTAGTCAAGTTGTCTTTCTCATTGTCACTGGAATCGTCTGAACAGTTCACCAAATCTGATTGTAGAACCTCTGAGATGTATGACCGGGTTCGTATTGAATCAACGCTTCAAGGTGAGGTATCCAAAATGTTATCAGAGCCTTGTCCCAAAATCTCATAACTTGTCTTGGACGATTTTCGTGGGGTCATGACTGAAGATTGTGACTTAGCTCTCTTGTAATAACAACGCGTATACATACAGAGATCAGTTTGTTGAGAAAAACTTATTTGCATGGGATATAAATGAGCTTTATGGCTAGAACAAAAAGGAAAAAAGATCTATATGTTCGATCATTTAAAATCTTGGTGTCCTTATTAACAGAATAGCCAAATCATATTTAGAGACAGATTTAGCAATAAAGACCCTATCCTTACTTGCTATTTCGCCTCATTTCCAATTAATGCCATAAATTTCGATGGTTCGTGACACAAGTCGGTGCAAGGAAAATTTAAAATTGCCTCATAGACTATGCATACTATCATATGTATTGAACACTGATTAAGCTGGCTTAGCTTTTTTTATTAAGCTTACTTTTAACTTTAATCAACCTTTTAGCATTCGCCGTATCGGGCGTTTTCACTCTAACCTTTTAAGCCTCTAAAACCCAAGATCGCTATGATTAGATTTAGTTAAGCAAGGATGTAACCCGGATTAATTGTTTAATTAATCATGTTTTAATTTATATCGTGATTTCGCGGCTCAGGGTTTCGAGGGTATAGTTTCTGGGAGGAGCGCGAGTCGAGTCGCGAAATCCCGAGGTCACTATGATGTGATTTATTTAAACTAGAAGGTAAACCAGATTAAGTGTTTTAAGTAATTATGTTGAGCAATATCGCGACTTCGACAGTTGGGATTTCGAAGGTATAGTTTCCAGGAGGAACGTATGCCAATTCGCGAAAACTTGAGAGACTTTAACCATGGTCAAAACTAATCACCCCTGACACTAACCCATGTTACTTATGTAAAAGTTTCACGGATTCGTCTTTCAAAGTTATGATGGTAATTTTTTAGGAGAGAGTGAATGTCGAGACGCGAAATCTCAACAACACTTGACTGGGGTTTAAAGAATTTTACTCTCAGCTTTCACCTGAGGTAAGCTTTTAAAACTTTTCGCGACCTCTCACATTGGGGCTTGTAAATCTTGTGACTTGTGACTCCCGAAGAGTGATATTCTGAGGTACAAAATGTAAAAACTTTCATTTAACGATAAAAATTAGTAACTTATGAAACATAACATCCTTTGTTATTTCGCATGTCGAGACTACTGAGATTTTCAGTAGGTAAATGTCACGAAGAGAAAAAGAACTCAAAAACCAACATTTGACTTTAGAAAAAATACATTTAAACCAGTTGAAAAAGGCGGCTCCAACATAGGCTCCAACTAGGGATCCTGTCTTCTTGCAAGACGGGAAGAACAGTAGACCACGTTCCTGTATTGAGTAAATGGAGTCATTTGCTTCACTTATGCTAAACTTCCTTTAGGGAAAAGATAAACAGAGCGAAGAGATCTTGTCTTTCACTTCTACAAATCTTTTAAATACTCACTATGTTTCATACTCATCTACAGTCCCTTTCACGAATTTCTCTTTCTCTTACTTAATTTAGGTTTGCATTAAGACAAATCAAAACAATTCTAGGAAATCCAACAGATCTTGTAACTTTTGGCTTGCATCCAACGAAATTTATTTCTTGTTTTTAATCGAGGAGTCTTGTCCGAGCTTAGGCTGTGGATCCAGTCTTGAGAAAGTTGATTACTAGAGTAGAGTGAAAATCATGTATAATAGCCTTACAGACATCTCAGATATTGCTTCATTGCCGGTGGGCCTATTCAGTACCTTGGTGAAGTTATCTGCCCCTTTTTTGTTGAATTTTCTTTCACCACTTCGAAATATGTTTATGAATTTAAATGCTGAGACGAGGGAAATCATTTCGGAATTTCCTTTCATCGTCTCTTCAGACTAGATGTACAATTAGATATGAATTTCTTTTCACCATCTGTCTTATAATTTTCTTTTTAGAACACGAAGTGGGGGCAATCAGTTTGTATGAGGGGTGATGTTTGTATAATATTTTGCAATGGAAGTCTGTTAACATACTTTGATTTCTCGATACCAACTTTCCTTTAACCTTCACCACGCCTTCACCTGCAGGAAAAAAGAGGGAAAATCATTTCTAGGGGTTTTCCTTAGAGCAAGCCTCAATCCTTCGAAACTGTTGAAATTCCAGAATAGTCAGGATCCACCTATGCATAACTTGCTTAGTAAGAGACTGAGGAGTTATGAAGATCAACTTCCTTTCCAAAATACACTTTACAGCTTTCGAAGTTAAAACATAATCTCTTCCCCCTATGTATATAAATCCGGAAAGGTACTTGATTTTTTAAGAAGGTAAAAGTGAAGACCGGAAGAAAGGTGACGGACATATTTTTGTACACTAAGGAGCAGGGGTCGAAAATTAAAACCGATTTTTGAAAACCCTTTCCCAGAGATGCTTTACTTAACTATCACCTATCTTTATTTTAAGTTAACTTCTTAGGACCCAGAGCAAGTAATTGTTCTTTTTAATAACAACTAAGTGAAAACATTAGATTGATGGGACCTTTACGGTGCTTAGGAGACCTTTTCTTTCTTAAAGAACAGAATTCTCGGGAATTCATACCTTTACCTTACTATTTTGAAACAACCAAAAACCTTTTCTATCACCTGTTTTCGGCGAATTTAGCCTCTGATATATGACTTTCCCTTTTCTGCTTTCACTCATTTAGGTCACAAACCAAAATCCTACAAACACAAAGAGTATCCATTAAAAGAGTTGAATGTATTCGAAAATTGTGTATCTCTATTTATACTGACCTAATTAATTAAAAATGAGAACTTACCTCAAGGGAATCATGAAATAGAAAGAAAATACAAACTGTTATATACAATGGAAATCCTTTGGGAACCAATTATTTCATGTAGTTTTTTAGATAACGCCCGTTGATAGGGGCGTTGAAGATTTTACCGTCCAGATTTTCTAATAAAATGAATTTTTTCCTTCGGAAGCTGCGACTCCAAATGGTCCATACCAAATATGATCGAATTTACCATGTTTCGTTGAATCTTCCTTCCTAGCATCCCATCTTAAGACCAAATCACTCAAAAGAAACTCTCTGTCTTTTGTCTTACTGTCAAATAACGTTTTCATGTCGTCTTGAAATTTTTTCAATCTTTCATTCACTTCGACCTTGTGCTGTTGTACTTCGATCATCTGATTTATTCTCCTTGTGACGTGGTTTGGTTATTCTTTCTCATCTTGCCATAGTTTCATTATGGGAAGTGCCAAGTTTATGGGTAGTACCACATCAGTCCCATATACCATTTGGAAAGGAGAAATGCTAATGGATTTTCTCGTGCCAATCCGATTCACCCATAGTGCATATTTTAAATGTACATGCCAGGATCTCTTGTTATTGTTCAACACTTTCTTAATTATGTTGATTAGACTCTTGTTCGAAGACTCGGCTAGTCCATTTCCTTGGGGATAATATGTCGTAGAATGGTCGAGTACAATATTGTATTTTTGGAAAAAATTGATCATAGCCATGGATTTAAAAACCTGGGCATTATCTGTTACTATCTTTCGGGGGCAGCCGAATCTAGATAAAAAAAATTCTTCTAGGAAATCTATTACCACTGAATCTGTAGCCCTCCTAGTTGGAATAGCCTCTACCCATTTAGTAAAGTAATCTGTGGCCGTTAGGATCCATTTGTGTTGAGCGCTGGAATGGAGGTTAATTTCGCCTATAAAATCCAATCCCCACTGCTAAAAAGGAGCCTCTATTTTGACTGGAACTAAAGGTAGCACTGGGATTTTATGCTTGCCTGCAAACAGTTGGCAAGGGTCGCAAGACCTGACTTTGGCATTTACATCTGAGAAAATTTTAGGCCAATAATACCCTGCCCTCAACATTTTATAAGCTGTCACTCTCCAAGCGTGATGTCCCCCACACACTCCTTCGTGGAATTCGCTTATGACCTCCTCTATTTCAGATTCAACCAAACAAACCAATAGGAACCCAAGTGGGTCCTTCCAAAACAATTTACATTCAGATATACAGTATTTGACCACATGTAGTTTTAGCGTTCTGGCTTTGGATGGAGATAAATCACTCGGACACTTCAAAGTCAGTAGGTAGGATACTATGTTTTTGTACCAGTTAGAGGAGCTAAACTTATCTTCGACTCTGATTTCACTTGTTTTCTCGTAGGGATCACTCATATCTTCATCTTCTCCACATCCCTATATGCTATTTATGTCGAGGGATCTGAAATTAGATTCAGCTAATAGTTTAGCCAAACCTTGACCTTTTACTAGTTTCGTCGGCTTTATTTCCAGATCAAACTCTTGAATTTTTGCGAGCCACCATGCCCTTTTGTCGTCACTGTCAGGCTGCACTAAAATATATTTTACAGAGCTAGTAGGTACATACGCGATTATCTTGGAATGAAATACATAAGTTCTAAAATCTTTTAATGCCTTTACCATAGCATACACTTGTTTTTCCATTATATCGTATTTTAGTGTCGCATCTCTGAGACTTTTGTTGAAAAAGGCTATCGGTTGTTTGAAACCTTCCTCGTTTTTTTCGAGGAGCACCACGGCAATGGTATGCTCAGAGGCGAATGAGAAAATGAGAAATTTTTTTAGATAGTCGGGGCTTGCCAGTGCAGGTGCCTTGCTTATAACCCTCTTGATACATGCAACCGATTCTTTGGCCTCTGCTGTCCATTTTACCTCGTTGTTTTTCTTTAACATACCTGTGATTAATTTCACAATTTCAACAAAGTTTGGGATAAACCTTCTCAAAAAGTTTATCTTTCCTAAGAATGATTGAATTTCCTTTACATTTCTAGGAATATTTATTGTGTCTATAGCTTAAACCTTGTTGGGATCAATTTTAATTCCGTCTCGAGACACAATATGACCCAGGAGTTTACCTTCTCGCATGGTGAAGTGAGACTTTTTGGGGTTTAAAGATAGACCGAACCTAAAGCATTTTTCGAAAGTCTGCTTGAGATGTATTAAATAATCTTCGTCAGACTTAGAAAAAACAGTCAGATCATCGAGATAGCTAACTACAAACTTGTCTCTTTCACCGACGAAAGCGATATCCATAGCACACTGGAAGGTGGCACCTGCATTCATTAGACTTAAAGGCATTTTATCATACATGAATGTACCCCAAGTCATAGTGAAGGCTGTTTTTTCTTTATCTTGTTCATTTATAGCAATTTGATTGTACCCAGAGAAACCATCGATCATAGACATCCTATTTTCTTCGACTACCTTTTCTAAGACATGATCCATTTTAGGTAAAGGATAGTTGTCTTTGAGGGAAGATTTATGTAAATTTCTGAAATCAACACATAGTCTAATCTCCCCTCTGTTTTCTAACCGAGACCAGGTTTGCCACCCAATCGGAGTATCTCAGTTTTACTATTATTTTCACGTCTAAAATCTTCTTAATTTCTCTTTCGACTACGGGTAATAAGACATGGTTGATTTTTCTAAGCTTCTGCCTAAAGTGTTTGACACCAGGCTTCATAGGTATCTTGTGTTCGATTACACTAGTGTCATAGGTCCTAAGATCTTCGTAATACCAAGAGAAAACGTCTTTATATCGTGCAAGAAAATATTTATACTTATTTTTCACTTCAGGAGGAAGGTACTTTTATATTTTCACCATCCTAGGTTCCTCTTTTGTCCCTACGTTGCATTCTTCAACCTCTTCTGGTTGGGGTTGGAGACTGGATTTTAAAGGCATGTCATTTTGATCGAAAAGTATTTCTAGGTGGATTAGTCCCTTTGGAATCTGATTACTTTTTAAAACTAACATGCGATGGTTGGCAATTTTTTCTCAGAACTCCTGAGGGTCTTCTCCTTCTTGCATGATCCATGTGTGATAATTTTGATTCTCTTGATCGATGTGAGTTTCAGAAAAGACGCCCACTACTTCTAGGAACTTCCTAATCTGTTCGTCATCCTCGAAAACCTGCTAGTGTTGTATGTTGTTTGGGATGGATGGTCTGTGCCTTACCTCTATATGGTATTTTAATTTAAAAGTTATGGGGGGAGCGAACGTCGAGGCTTCCTTGGCTAACGAATAGGCCTGCAAATTTTTGGTGCGTGAGATGAAGTGGATATTTACAGAAGAGAAGAAATTTTCCATTAGATCCCAGGCACAATTTCTATACGCTCTTAATCTTGGATGTTTGGCCTGGGATTGTCGATTCATCTATTTGACTATCAACTCAGCGTCTCCATATACTTCCAGATTCTTTATGTTCATCTTCTTGGCAGCTTTCAATCCTAATACTAAGGCTTCATATTCACATACATTGTTAGTGTAGTCTATATCCCATTGAAGCCTGTAAGAAAAAGGGACAACAAATTTATTTTCAGGTGCCACAAAAAGTACTCCTGCACCTGCTCCTTCACATGACAGAGCATCGTCAAAGAACATTTTCCAGATCCCTGTGCTATGCATATTTTCGGATTCTTCTTCGTCTATGTAATTCTCTTCTGTGCAACTGTCTATACCATCATCAAAAGACAAAATACAATTTCCTAGATCTTGATCAGCAATGTAAATAGGGAAATTGTTAGGATTTTCAGGATCGCTCACTGTATAGGCTAACCTCATTTCTTTGTATAGCCGAGTAAGTTTCCCACCAAATACATGAATTGTGGCGTAAGTCATGTCCAGTTGGAGGGACCCCCAAGTTTGACTCCCCATGACCTTGATAGCAGTAAGCCATACTTTGGGGGGATATCAGCAATAACTACGTCCATCAGGACACTTTTGACTGGGACCTATGCAAGGGTGACTACTAAATCTTTTATCATACCCATGCACTTAACTCTTCTCAAATCAAAAGAGTAGAGATCTCCGTAAGGTCGAGTGATATCGAGGCTTAGTCTATCCATAATTGCTTTGGGCACCACGTTATGTGAAGCTCCAGAATCTAGCATGCAGTTATGTAGTAGTCGATCATGCACATTTAGGGTGATATAGAAATGAGCAACGATGTCTCTGGCACCCTCGAAATGTGGACCAAAAGTGATATTGGGCTTATCATCTTCCAAATTTATTATGTATGATTGACTTTCTTGATTTGAACAACCTATCACTTGGGTTATCTACTTTCGATATGTAGGATTCTTTGCTAATTCAACCAATGGGATCGGTATTTTTATGCTATTTATCTCATTTTCAAAACTAAAACCACCACCAACTTTGCCCGTTTCTTTGTTTGAAACCTCGAACTCTTTCTTCTCCAACTTATTTGTCTGGGAAGATTTATTACTCATGAGTTTACTTACTGGTGCGAATGTCTCAGTTGTTTTGATTCCCTTTGTTTAGGTCTAAACCTCCTTCGTTTTGAGGTCCGAAAAGTCTACCTCTTTTATTTTGTTGTTGGATGTTTCAGTTTCTTTCAGGGTAGGCACATATATTTCACCTCTAGGGAGAATTTTCTACAATTGAGGAATCAACATAGGTTTGTTTTTAGACCTCAAGTTATACCTCGGTTGGACCCCCGCTCTCATGGAATTAGACGTTTCTTGACATACAACGAAATCATTATTGTTTATATCATCATCTTCATTTGATGGTTGAGGTGTGTTCAATGACCTCTCGTAATATTCTTTAGTTACATAGGGTTGAATGCAGTCATCGCCCAAATTTGTCACATCTTCTTCAAGTCCCTCGAAATTTTCCAGGTCATTTCCTCCTATAAAATTTTCATTTTTTAAAGGGTTTTAAATTTTCTGATCTTCATTTTTAATCTTCCTTTGTTGATTTTGAGGGTTGGGGTTTCTTCTGAATTCTCTTTTAACGAAAGGATCACTCTTGGATTTATCTAGCTCCATTCTAGAAATCTTATTCGACAACTCTTTAATTATCCTAGCCATATCATCCATTTTGTCATCTGTGGATCTATTAGATATCGAGGGTCCCCCTTGTTCCCTAAAATGTCTTGTTTCTTTGTTTCCTGTGTCTACCCTAGCTTTCAACTTGCCAGAGGTCGTCATGTTAGATTCAATTTCCACAGCATCATCCTGCATTTGGGTTAAGGTAGCCCCCCGCCTTTCTCTTAAGAGAAGGGTGAAGTTAGGTTTGAAAGCTCCTGCGAAGGTTACTTAGGCTGTAGGTTTGGATGGTTTAACTTCGGCTGAGATATTATTATACAACTTGTTAAATCTTTAAATAAATTCCATAAATGTTTCTGAATTCCTTTTCTTTAAAGATCCAAACTCAGTCAGATAATATAAGTGGTATTTTCTCTCTCCCCATTGTCTAAGAAAGGCATCTTCTAAGGCATCGTATGAAAGGATAGACTCTGCGGGTAGGCTTCGAAACTAGGTTCATACATGTCCTTCAAAATTTTGAACAAACAATCTCGAATAAACGTCTTCGTGTTCTAGACCTAGAATACCAACGAAATGATCAAAGAAATTTATATGTTTGGCTGCAGTTAAGTCCCCTTCCCCTATAAATTTTGGTAAATTCTTTATATAATTTTCAGGAAGGTCATGAAGAGGTACGGGTAGAACCAAAGGTGCATATCTCGCAACCACTTTAGTGAAAACTCTGGGGGGTGAGGGAGGCACTTGGCTCCCCGCTCCTCCTCTGGCGGCTGCCATTGGTACTACCTAACAAGGAAAAGGTGTGTTATATAAAGGGTTATGAAAGAATAAAAGAGGATTTCTAGCTTCTTCGAGGGATGAGAAAAGAGAAGACAGGTGAACAGAGATGCAAGGACTTGGCTCCTCGGATTTGCAGGAGACGTAATCAGGGGACCCCGCGGGTGTGAGATTTGAATATATAGTATACTCTTCGAGACTTCGTGAGGTCTATAAGTATATAAGAAGAGTCGATGGGATATCAACCGCTGATAAATTTACTGTAGAGTTTTTACCTTTGTGTCCGACAAAGGTTTTCGGAAGGATTTCACTTTTAACCATAGAACTAGCTAAAAATGAATTAGTGGTCTGAGGAGGGGTACTATGTGAAGTTGAAGGTTCACAAGAACTCTTGGTCTTGGGCTGCAGGTGCTTAAGCTGACAAACTGCAGTAGTTGGCTTAAGAGAACCTCTATCTTTCAGTATTTTTTGGGGATCTGAAACAGGCGTGGCATGCTTGTTCTCTGGGTTTTGTCTGGTATTCCTTCAACTGGATGCCAGCTTACTTATATGTAGAGTCACCAAGTGAAATATTGGAAAATACTTCAGAAAGTTCCCACTCTTTGTTCACTATCAAAGGGTGAAACTTGAAAATATATGTCGATCTCCCCAGGGAAATGGTTTCGTAACTTCATCCCCGAAAACGGCACCAAAAAGATGTTGTTCCGTATTCTGTACTTAAGGCTTTGAAAAGTACAGTGTCTAGGCATCAGAAAGTTAGTAAGGTGTAATAAAGGAAGGGGAGTATAACTACGGGAAAGGAAGCTAGGGTTGATTTCTAGGTTGTCGTTGTCTAGCTTCCAACTGTTCCTGGATGTTTATATCTCGTTCAATTGTAGCCCATGAAAGTTCAAGTTCTACCCGGGTATTAGATGTTTTATATATAGTATCAAAGAGATTTAAAGTGATATGGGTTTGGTCTGATCAACCGGATTCAATATTAGGTTGTCTTACAATGGGGACAGTCATAGAGGAACATAAAAATTTAAAAGAAATATGAAAGTTTTTGTGCTGTGTCAATTTGATCTTGTAAAGAGAACTTTGAAATTAATGTTAAGGACAAAATGAAAACCAAAGGCCTTATTCCGTAACTGCGTTATATTTGAAATAAATAGTGTTTGAAATATGAGAAAAACATTTAGTTTTTTATAAAGCACGGCTCCTATCAAGGGAGAATCTCACTCCTTAAACATAGGAAGAAAATAGACTCAGAAGGAATCCAACGAAGCATAAAATATGACAACTTAAAGGTTCACAGGTGTTCTATCTGTTGTTAGCCGATACAGAGGAAAAACTATAAACGATATAGATGAATAAAATTTAACCACCACAGTAGAAGTTTTACTAAATTGCAGTGCAACATTCAACAGATGCATATAAGAGAAATAAAATTGAATATGAATAACAAAGAGAACAAACTAATAACACGGAATTGATGGAATAAGGACTCTCCGAATCGCTTTGTATTAATTCTCAAAAAGAAGATATCCTCTATTACAATCGACCAAAAAGGTCCAGCCCGGTGTCTTTCTACAAAATGTATATTTATACAATTTTTTATATGCTGGAATCTCAATCGTTCCAGAGGTTTTCGGTTACAATCAAAGGAGTTACATCATTTCGTTTATTTATATCTATCTTCATTTGGTACCTGAAACCTACCTCTTCTCATGCTCCGTGCAAATAACGCACTTCTCCATCGACTGTGATATCAGCTTAGAAGGTTCTGCTTGGTTATTGGCCTCAAAACTATAACAATCTTTCACCAATCGTGGCAACTTTCCTTCCACCTGCTGGTCCTTGGCGTTGATAGAACATAATAATATAATTGGTTTAATTAGCCATTTATCTATTTGAACTATGTCTATCTGGGTTATTCGTGATATTTTGGCTAATTCTCTTTCTTCATTTTCCTTGATATTTAGCAGACATTTGACTGTATTGATCTGACCCAGTATCTCAATTCTACTTTCACCATCGGAAACCAACCAAATCCCATTTAACCAACTGAAAATTTCTTCACAAGATTTTCTCATCCCCTTAGCTTGTTGTCTGCCTTTAGATATATTGTGCTCCCATTCTTTCAACAAGATGTTGCCCCTGGTCTGCTCTGAGATGGGAAAACTGGAACTACTACTTATTTCCCTTCTCATCGTGGCTATAATAGCCTCCTGGAACACAACCCGAGCCGCTCCGACTTCCCTTTCTCTAAGAGAGAGATTCTCCAATATCTGATCAATGAGTTGGCAGCTCCTTTGAATCGTTTCTACTTTAACAAGCAAACCTTGTTGCACCGTCGATAACCTTTTTCTGATTTCTATTTCTTGGGATTGAAATATCCCGATATCGATTACCTGGCTTTCGGTGAGCTCTAATTTGGCCCAAACTTTCTCTATCAATTCTCCTCACTGGACTATCTATATCTGACTTGTCTGAACCATCAATTGTGTCTGTTCAAGATCAGCTTTGAGCCGCTCAATTTCATTTTGATCATCTATTCTAGCTTTCTCAAAAGTTGCATTCCCCTGATCTTTGGCAGCAGCTTCTGTTGTAGCTAGTTTAGCCTCTAATGTCTTGATTAGACGATTTTTTCGGTTCAGTTGATTTTTTAGGGTCCCGAATGAATATTGGTTTGCCATAGCAAAAGCACCCAATGTTCCTACTATTTGCGTTGCAAATTCTTCTTTCTTATAGTACCTGCCCCTTGGTAGAGTTCTTGTCTTACGACAACCTTTCTCTTCTTATCAAAGAAGAATTCATTCAAAGGTAGCTCTTCCATTGATATGGGTGTTAATTCTTCACAAAAAATCCAACCTGTATCTGGTATTCCCTTTGTCGACTGGAGGGGAGTAACAAAAACAATGGGATTACTGACCTGTTTAGATGATTTCCCTGGAGTAACCACTCAAGTTGGCTCACTTGGAGGATCGGAAGCCTTGGCTTCCTGTTTCGGGCCCCCAGTTTGCTCTTCTTTATCCTGTTCTTCTCGGTCGTGTGCTGAATCTTTGGCGCCTTCGGCTTTTGTTTGTTGCACCTCTACGGTCATTGCATTCTCTCCCCGTAATACTGGGGTAAGGCAGATATGCCTATGTTCTTGAAATTTGAAAACATCGGCCCTCTCTTTAGGCGACAGGGCTTGTATCCAAGCCAAAACCTCGGCATACTATCTCGCACCTCAAAAAATATCATCATAAGGCGAATTCTCATGCTCAAACCTTTTAAGGCCACAACTAGCCAAGTGATTACTCATGACCCTATGCAGGTCATGTTTCTTGAATTCAATATGGACTAATTTTATATCTTCTAAGGTTGCTGCCTCATCCTTTGCATGCCCGAAATATAATAAAGAATAGGTGTTTAAATGAATGGGGAAAGGTGGCCATACCTTCTTTCAAAACCCCTTCAGCTCTTTACTTATGCCACCAATCACGGTTTGCATGGTGATCTCGCGACAGGCCAACCTATCGGGTATAAATAATGGTAGAGCATGTGGAGAGACAGAAGCGTCGAAAACCCTGATGTATGAAAACTCTTCTGCCACGTACCAGTCGGCCACCATGCTCAAATTGGCTACAATGCTATTTGAGATCCAGGGCGGTGGATTACCAAACATGGCGACATGCATCGATACCATTACCCAATTGAAGATTTCATATATAAAATCTGAGGCCTTATCCTCCCAAATCTTAGAATGATAGACATGGATAGGCTCAGTCTTCGATGGAGCCCATCTCCAACTCATTAAGGGAAAGTGTGTCATGGAACACATGGCGTCCATGATGTATGAAGACATAAAAAATGAGGCGGCTCTCCCGCTTTCCCTTTGTGTCCGATATTCTTTAATCTGACTGGTCAAACTATCTGACAACAGTTTGCCCCAGTCGAAAGAACAACCTTCTGCTACTGTATACATCAGAGGCACCCATGGGAGGAAAAAATGCGTGGTGTCTTCCCTCCCGTACAATCTACAGGTCATCATCGCTATGTATCTGAACTGTGGTTCCAAATAAGATATGGAATAAACTCCATTGCTATCTGCCCTGAACTTCGCTGGGTGTGAGACCCAATCCTCGATCAAATCATATAAGCTTTTTCCATATTGCTCACATTCCTTCCCTTTAAAATCCTCTACAAAATATTCATTATATGTGAAGTTCGATGTGGGTGGTAACTTATACATTGCCTGTAAGTTTTCTGGTCTAAAGGTCCCAATATTGACCTTCTACTCACTGATGATGGTTTTGGTAGGGATATCTGCATGATCTAGTGCCCATCGGATCATGTCATAGTAAGGCATAAAACGTGGCCTAGGCGCTACTTTGTGCATCTCTGCCTAGACAATGATCTTGTACTTGGTAGTCAATTCGTCTTTCTCTTTGTCACTGGAATCGTCCGAATAGTTCACCAAATCTAATGCCAGAACCTCTGAGATGTATGACCAGGTTCGTATGGAATCAACGCTTCGAGGTGAAGTATCTGAAATGTTATCAGAGCCTTGTCCCAAAATCTCATAACTTGCCTTGGATGCTTTTCGCGGGGCCATGATAGAAGATTGTGACTTAGCTCTCCTATAATAACAATGCGTATACATACAGAGATCAGTTTGATGAGAAAAAATTATCTGTGCAAGATAGAAATGAGCTTTATGACTAGAAAAAAAAGGAAAAAAGATTTATATCTTCGATCAGTTAAAATCTTGGTGTCCTTATGAACGGAAAGATCAAATCATATTTAGAGACAGATTTAGCAATAAAGACCTTATCCTTACTTGTCGTTTCGCCTCATTTCCAATTAATGCCATAAATTTCGATGGTTCGTGACACAAGTTGGCACAAGGAAAATTTAAAATTACCTCATAGACTATGCATACTATCATCTATATTGAACAATGATTAAGCTGGCTTAGATTTTTTTATTAAGCTTACTTTTAACTTTAATCAACCTTTTGACGTTCGTCGTATCGGGGGTTTTCACTCTAACCTTTTGAGCCTCTAAAACTTGAGATCGCGATGATTAGATTTAGTTAAGAAAGGACGTAACCTGGATTAAGTGTTTAATTAATCATGTTTTAATTTATATTGCGATTTTCCGACTCGAGGTTTCGAGGGTATAGTTTCTGGGAGGAGCCCGAGCCGAGTCGTGAAATCTTGAGATCACTATGATGTGATTTATTTAAACCAGAAGGTAAATCAGATTAAGTGTTTTAATTAATTATGTTTGAGCAATATCGTGACTTCGCCAGTCAGGATTTCGAAGGTATAGTTTCCAGGAGGAATGTATGCCGAGTTGCGAAATCCCTAGAGACTTTAACCATGGTCAAAACTAATCACCCCTGACACTAACCCAGGTTACTTATGTAAAAGTCTCACAGCTTCATCTTTCGGATTTATGACGGTAATGTTTTAGGAGAGAGTGAACGTCGAGACGTGAAATCTCGACAGCACTTGACTGGGGTTTAAATAATTTTACTCTTAGCTTTCACCTAAGGTAAGCTTTTAAAACTTTTTGCGACCTTGCATATCGGGGCTTGTAAATCTTGTGACTTGTGACTCCCGAAGAGCGATATTCCGAGGTACAAAAAGTAAAAAATTTCATTTAACGATAAAAATTAGTAACTTATGAAACATAACATCCTTCACTATTTCACATGTCGAGACTACTGAGATTTTCAGTAGTTATATGTGATGAAGCGAAAAAGAACTCAAATACCAACATTTGACTTTAGAAAAAATACATTTAAACCAGCTGAAACAGGTGGCTCCAACATAGGCTCCAACTAGGGATCCCATCTTCTTGCAAGACGGGAAGAATAGTAGATTGCATGCCTGTATTGGGTAAATGGAGTCATTTACTTCACTTCTGCTAAACTTCCTTTAGGGAAAAGATAAATAGAGGGAAGAAGAGATCTTGTTTTTCACTTATGCAAAGCTTTTAAATACTCACTATGTTTCATACTCAGCTACAGTCCCTTTCATGACTTTCTCTTTCTCTTTACTGAATTTAGGTCTGCATTAAGACAAATCAAAATAGTTCTAGGAAATCCAACAGATCTTGTAACTTTTGGCTTGCATCCAACGAAATTTATTTTGTGATTTTAATCGGGGAGTCTCGTCCGGGCTTAGGCTGTGGATCCAATCTCGATAAAGTTGATTACCAGAGTAGAGTGAAAATCGTGTATAACATCCTTACAGACATCTCAGATATTGCTTCATTGCCAGCGGGCCTATTTAGTACCTCGGTGAAGTTATCTGCCCCTTTTTTGTTGAATTTCCTTTCACCACTTAGGAATATGTTTATGCATTTAAATGTTGAGACGAGGGAAATTATTTCTGAATTTTCTTTCATCGTCTCTTCAGACTAGATGTACAATTATATATGACTTTCTTTTCACCATCTGTCTTATAATTTTGTTTTTAGAACACAAAGTGGGGGCAATCAGTTTGTATGAGGGGTGATGCTTGTATAATATTTTGCAATGGAATTCTGTTAACTTACTTTGATTTCTCGGTACCAACCTTCCCTTAACCTTCACCATGCCTTAACCTACAGGAAAAAAGGGGTAAAATCATTTCTAGGGTTTTTCCTTAGAGCAAGCCTCAATCCTTCGAAACTGTTGAAAACCTAGAATAGTCAGGATCCACCTACGCATAACTTGCTTAGTAAGAGACTGAGGAGTTATGAAGATCATCTTCCTTTCCAAAATACTCTTTACAACTTTCGAAGTTAAAACATAATCTCTTCCCCCTATGTATATAAATCCAGAAAGGTACTTGATTTTTTAAGAAGGTAAAAGTGAAGACCAGAAAAAAGGTGATGGAAAGATCTTTGTACATTGAGGAGCAGGGGTCGAAAATTAAAACCAATTTTTTAAAACCCTTTCCCAGAGATGCTTTACTTAACTATCACCTATCTTTATTTTAAGTTAAATTCTTAGGACCCAGAGCAAGTAATTGTTCTTTTTAATAACAACTAAGCGAAAACATTATATTGATGGGACCTTTACGGTGCTTAGGAGACCTTTGCTTTCTTAAAGAACAGAATTATCGGGAATTCATACCTTTACCTTACCATTTTGAAACAACCGAAAACCTTTTCTATCACCTATTTTTGGCTAATTCAGCCTCTGATATATGACTTTCAATTTTCTCCTTTCGCTCGTTTAGGTCGCAAACCGAAATCCTACAAACACGAAGAGTATCCCTTAAAAGAGTTGAATGTATTTGAAAATTGTGTATCTCTATTTATACTGACCTAATTAATTAAAAATGAAAACTTACCTCAAGGGAATCATGAAATAGAAAGCAAATAAAAACTGGTATATACAATGGAAATCCTTTGGGAACCAATTATTTCATGTAGTGTTTTAGATAACGCCCGTTGACAGGGGCGTTGAAGATTTTACCATCCAGATTTTCTAATAAAAATGAATTTTTTCCTTTGGAAGCTGTGACTCTAAATGGTCCATACCAAATATGATTGAATTTACCATGTTTCGTCAAATATTCCTTCCTAGCATCCCATCTTAAGACCAAATCACCTGGAAGAAACTCTCTGTCTTTTGTCTTACAGTCAAATAACGTTTTCATGTCGTCTTGATATTTTTGCAATCTTTCATCCACTTCGACCTTGTGTTGTTGTACTTCGATCATCGGATTTATTCTCCTTGTGAAGTGGTTTGGTTCTTCTTTCTCACCTTACCATAGTTTCATTACAGGAAGTGCCAAGTTTATGGGTAATACCACATCAATCCCGTATACCATTTGGAAAGGAGAAATGTCGATGGATTTTTTCATGCCAATCTGATTCGCCCATAGTGCGTATTTTAAATGTACATGCCAGGATCTCTTGTTCTCGTTTAAAACATTCTTAATTATTTTGATCAGACTCTTGTTCAATGACTTAGCCAGTCCATTTTCTTGGGGATAATATGTCGTAGAATGGCCGAGTACAATATTGTATTTTTGGCAAAAACCGATCATAGCCATAGATTTAAAAGCCTGGGAATTATCTGTTACTATCTTTGGGGGCAACCGAATATAGATAAAATGTTTTCTTCTAGGAAATCTATTACCACCGAATCTATAGCCCTCCTGGTTGGAATAGCTTCTATCCATTTAGTAAATTAATCTGTGGCGGTTAGGATCCGTTTGTGTTGAGCGCTGGAATGGGGGTTAATTTCGCCTATAAAATCCAGTCCCCACTGCTGAAAAGGAGCCTCTGTTTTGACTGGAACTAAAGGTAGTGTTGGGAGTTTATTCTTGCTTGCAAGCAGTTGGCAAGGGTCACAAGACCTGACTTTGGCATTTACATATGAGAAAAATTTAGGCCAATAATACCTTTCCCTCCAGATTTTATACGCTGTCACTCTCCAAGCATGATGTCCCCCACACACTCCTTCATGGAATTCACTTATGACCTCCTCTCTTTCAGATTCAACCAAACAAACCAACAGGAAGCCAAGTGGGTCCTTCCAAAACAAGTTACCTTCAGATATACAGTATTTGACCACATGTAGTTTTAGTGTTCTGGCTTTGGATGGAGATAAATCACTCGGACACTTCAAAGTCAGTAGGTAGGATACTATGTTTTTGTACCAGTTAAAAGAGGTAAACTTCTCTTCGATTATGATTTCACTTGTTTTCTCGTAGAGCTCACTCATATATTCATCTTCTCCACATCCCTGTATGATATTTATGTCGAGGGCTCTGAAATTAGATTCAGCTAAGAGTTTAGCCAAACCTTGACTTTTTACTAGTTTCGTCGACTTTATTTCCAGATCAAATTCTTGAATTTTTGCGAGCCACCGTCCCCTTTTGCTATCACTGTCAGGCTGCACTAAAATATCTTTTACAGAGCTAGTAGGTACATACGCGATTATCTTGGAATGAAATACATAAGTTCTAAAAGCTTTTAATGCCTTTACCATAGCATACGCTTGTTTTTCCATTATATCATATTTTAGTTCTGCGTCTTTGAGACTTTTGCTGAAAAAGGCTATCAGTTGTTCGAAACCTTCCTCATTTTTATGGAGGAGCAACGCAACAATGGTATGCTCCAAGGCGAACGAGAAAATGAGAAAATCCTTTAGATAGTCGGAGCTTTCCAGTACAGGTGCCTCACTTATAACCCTCTTGATACGTGCAAACGATTCTTTGGCCCCTGCTGTCCATTTTACCTCACTATTTTTCTTTAACATACCTGTGATTAATTTCACAGTTTCAGCAAAGCTTGGGATAAACCTTATCAAAAAGTTTATCTTTCCTAAGAATGACTGAATTTACTTTACATTTCTAGGAATATTTATTGTGTCTATAGCTTGAACCCTACTAAGATCAATTTTAATTTCGTCTCGGGACACAATATGGCCTAGGAGTTTACCTTCTCGCATGGCGAAGTGAGACTTTTTGGGGTTTAAAGACAGACCGAACCTCCAACATTTTTTGAAAGTCTGTTTGAGATGTATTAAATGATCTTCGTCAGACTTAGAAAAAACGGTTAGATCATTGAGATAGATAACTACAAACTTGTCTCTTTTGCTGACGAAAGTGATATCCATAGCACATTGGAAGGTGGCACCTGCATTCATTAGACTGAAAGGCATTTTATCATACATGAATGTACCCCAGGGTGTAGTGAAGGTTGTTTTTTCTTTATCTTGTTCATTTACAACAATTTGATTGTACCCAGAGAAACCATCGATCATAGACATCCTATTTGCTCCGACTACCTTTTCTAAGACATGATTCATTTTAGGTAAAGGATAGTTGTCTTTGAGGGAAGATTTATTTAAATTTCTGAAATCAACACACAATCTAATCTCCCCACTCTTTTTTTCTAACTGGGACCAAGTTTTCCACCCAATCAGAGTATCTCAGTGGTACTATTATTTTCGCGTCTNTCTTGTTCATTTACAACAATTTGATTGTACCCAGAGAAACCATCGATCATAGACATCCTATTTGCTCCGACTACCTTTTCTAAGACATGATTCATTTTAGGTAAAGGATAGTTGTCTTTGAGGGAAGATTTATTTAAATTTCTGAAATCAACACACAATCTAATCTCCCCACTTTTTTTTTCTAACTGGGACCAAGTTTTCCACCCAATCAGAGTATCTCAGTGGTACTATTATTTTCGCGTCTAAAAGCTTCTTAAATTCTCTTTCGACTATGGGTGATAAGATAGGGTTGATTTCTCTAAGCGTTTGCCTAACGGGTTTGACACCAGGCTTCAGAGATATCTTGTGTTTGATTACAGTAGTGTCATAGGTCCTAAGCTCTTCGTAAAACCAAGAAAAAACATCTTTATATCGTGCAAGCAAATATTTATACTTATTTTTCACTTCAGGAGGAAGGTACTTTGATATTTTCACCATCCTCGGTTCCTCTTTTGTCCCTACATCGCAATCTTCAACCTCTTCTAGTTGGGGTTGGAGAGTGGATTTTAAAGGCATGTCATTTTGATCGAAAAGTCTTTCCAGGGGGATTAGTCCCTTTGGAATCTGATTACTTTTTAAAACTAACATGCGATGGTTGGTGTTAACGCCCTGTAATTTGCCCAAAGTTGCGCGGGAAGTCACAGAGGTAACCTCAAACCACTTGGAGTCTTGGATCTATCCCTCCAAGACTCAAAGAGGGCTCTCTCTATTTGATTTAACTTGGTTTGTATGCGATGGATATTAGGCTAGCTATGAAAGTAAGGGTTTGGGGTTTTTGAAATGTTTAGATGAAGATGTGGTTGACGAGTTTCTCAGATCACCATTGGGCTATGGGGTATGTTTATAAGATAATGATCAAATCAAATCTAGAGGGAAATGTCTCCATAGGGCAAGATAGTAACAATTGTTGGATCGTCTTGGATTTAGTGCATATGAATAAGGTGAAAAGGGAGAGATCCACTGAATAGAGGAGCAACTGAGAATTTCTTTGTAAAGCTTCAGATGAATAACATAAAGATTATTGAAAAATTGGCCAAAGAGTATGCATGCATAAATTCTTCTCCATTACATTTTTCAACAATAAGAAATAAAAATGCTTGAAAGATAGCAGAAAGATAACTACAAACAGACAAGGAACAGACCACCAACACTGCTACACAAGAATCCTGTAAATCATTTTCTCTATTACTATTTAGTCATTCAAAGATTACAGATAAAAACCTCCTGGGGTAGCAAGGCCCACAGTCCAGCCAAAAGGGAGAAACTTCACAAAGTTCGAACCCTGCTTACATATTTTACATGTGTATACAAAGGTAAAGATACTATCAGTCCTCAAAAATTCGAACTCTACCTATGTTTTCTAAAAATATAAAATAGTTACAATAATTGACACATGTCACAGATGGTCTCCCACAC
>JASDQU010241588.1:140098-156194 GCA_032191745.1 Picea mariana
ACTATAATTCAGAAGGAACGAGACATCAAGAAGATCCTCTTCCATCAGGTATGTGTTAGCACTTTGTAATTTTCCCAAGGTTGTGGAGGCAGTCACAGAGGTAACCTCGAACCACTTGGAGTCTTGGATCTATCCCTCCAAGACTCAGAGAGAGCTCTCTCTTTTTGATTTAACTTGGTTTGTATGGGATGGATTTTAGGCTAGCTATGAAAGTAATCAAAGTATGGGGTTGGAGTTTTGGTTTTTAAATATTTAGATGAGGATGTGGTTGACGAGTTTCTTAGATCACCATTGGTCTATGGGGTCTGTTTATAAGATAATGATCAAATCAGATCTAGAGGTAAATGTCTCCACAGGGCAAGATAGTAACAATTGCTGGATCAAATCAAGCTTGAATGGTGTCGATTTGAGGAAGAAATGGGGGAGGAAAAACTGAGCAAATGAGCAGTTAAGAATTCATAAACTGAGTTTTAGAAGAAAACATAAAGATTATTGATAAATTGGACAAAGAGTATGCATGCATAAATTCTTCTCCATTTACTCTTTTTCAATAATAAGAAATGAAATTGCTAGAATGATAGCAGAGAAATAACTAAAAACAGACAAGGAACACACCACCAACACTGCTACACAAGAATCCTTTAAATCATTTCTCTATTACTGTTCAGTCATTCAAAAATTACAGACAAAACACCTCCTGGAGTAGCAAGGCCCACAGTCCAGCCAAAAGAGAGAAACTTCACACAGGTCGAACCCTGCTTACATCTTTTACATGTGCATATAAAGGTAAAGATCCTATCAGTCCTAAAAACCTCGAACTCTGCCCCTGCTTTCCAAAAATAGAAATCAGTTACAATGATTGACGCCTGTTACAGATGATCTCCTAAACATAAAGGTTGATTATAACAGAAATGACACATGTAAAAATTCTCCTGATTTCTAGAGGTTTGTTTCAGCAAAGTCCTTTTCCATTCAAAAGGAAGACAACACATTTACAGGTGGAGAAAAAGCGTTCCCTTTACTGGTCTTCACGATATCTTCAATAAATGACAAGAAGATGACAAGGCACTTTGAAATCCTGCTGTGACAGATGGACAATATTTACCATGAATTTCAAAATCCGCTTAACCATTTTTCCTTGATACCTACCTTAAAACTTGAAAAGGGTGATGATCTGTATCACTTTAATCTTTATCTTTCGTTTGGCACCCCTTTCACAAAATCTCGACCCCAGAAATTTTGACCTGTGCAAAACATGAACCTTCTGTCGTCCTCTACGCTTTCGGTAGCTTATAAGTGTAAAACATCAAAGGGTTAGCCGTCAGAAGGGTAGCTTGCGACAACTAACGACGCCTCGAGGAAAACGAATACGCTGCCAAAAATGATGAATTTTCCACCACTGTCCAAAACTGCAAAAAGAGACTTTCTTCGACCTACCTACTCCTGAGGGTCTTCATTTAGGTTCTCAGCAACTTCAGCCAGAGCTCTTAAATTATAACGTGCTCTTGGCTTAGGATTCTTTAGCCTCAGTTTNCCACCACTGTCCAAGACTGCAAAAAAAGACTTTCTTCGACCTACCTACTCCTAAGGGTCTTCATTTAGGTTCTCATCAACTTCAGCCAGAGCTCTTAAACTAGAATGTGCTCTTGGCTTAGGATTCTTTAGCCTCAGTTTGATCCTCAAACTTTTAATCACTTTAAGCAATTTACGATTTTCCTTGAGCAATTTCTTGTTCCTCTTCTATTCCTTTACATGCATTTTAGCTAATCTTTCAAAGAAATCCCTTACCTCATCTGAGGTGTTGCTTATAGTCTGGTTTTGGGATTTGATGACCCTCTTAAGCATCTTCATCTCTAATATTTCTTCTTGGAGTTTTTCAACCTTTAATGGTTTGCTGACCTCGCTGTACCTGCTGGTTGATGTTTCAGGAATCTCCAAGTCTGGGACCTCTTATGGAAAAGGTGCTTCTCTGAAAGCATCCTGTTCAGGAACCTCCCTTTCCCCTGGCTCTAAATCCTCCTCTGAATCCGTATAAGGCAGATTCAAAACGTTTTTACCAGAGGCATTTGTTTTCCCTTCTGTATCTTGGCTAAAAACGAGCATCTTCTTGGCTTTCTTGGACTTTGAAGAAGAAGTTGGGCCCTCTATAATTACTGGGGAAATGGCTCTCCTTTTTCTTTTACTGCTCTGTGGTGTTGAAAACTTAATGAGGGAAGTCTTCTTCTGGTCCTTAGGCTGGGGTTCTGGTTCAAATTCACCCCAAAAAAGAAGATACTCCCAACTCCTATCCCTCTTCTGTAATTCTTGAAACACTATGAGTTTGATAAGGCTGTGATGAGAGAGTCTTCTCTGCACCTTTCTAGGTATGGCCTGGACCTGGTGTGTCATCTTTGTTAGACTTTTGTGAAGGTAGAAGGGCAGATTCAGGGGACACCTACCTGTGAAATGATTCATAAGCTTGAAATGGTAGAACATTACTCTACTATATCTGCCTTCACACGTTATGTATACCTGGATGGCTTTGAGCAAACGTTGCCACTTCTCCTCCAAGTAAGATCTAGGGATATCCTTTTTCAAAGTGATACATTTGTATTCGGGTTTGAGATAAGACTTGAACTCAATATCTTTGATAGTGGTTGACTTGAACCATCTTTCACCAGTCCTTGGCATCTCTGTCACCGCTGCAACAACTGCTTCATCAACCTGCACTTCAATTGTTCCAACTTTGGCTTTGGCTCCGTCAAAGGTCAATGCAAATGCTTCATCCACACCTTGATGAAATCCTTGGAGTTTTTCACAGAACCTATAACAACCAACATCTCTAAACATCTGGCAAACCTCAGGGTGAGATTCCAGATAAGTTATGCCACTGAGCTCCTTCATGAGCAAATTTCCTCCCTTCTTCATTTGCAATAATAGTTGTCAATACCTACACTACAACAAAATCAGACGTGGGAAGATGTAGTGGCGCTGATAGGGAACGAATTGAAGTTCGGGTGAGGGAAAATGCGTGATATGGAGGAAAAAGATTTGAATGAAA
The DNA here is from genome assembly GCA_032191745.1 of Picea mariana. Lineage (NCBI taxonomy): Eukaryota > Viridiplantae > Streptophyta > Pinopsida > Pinales > Pinaceae > Picea > Picea mariana. The sequence continues at coordinate 143,139 of JASDQU010241588.1, forward strand.
AACCCTGGATAAAGAATGAAAATCCAATCACAGTGATGATTGTGCCATTCAATCAAGATGGGAAAACCACGTGGTGGATCAGGTAAAGGCAAATGATGTGAGCTTATGGGGATCGGATATACTAAATTAGGGTTATTAAATAATCATAACAGACCACAATCACTTGCCCAGATCATATTATGATTTGATTTCACTTGATTTCGGCAACATTTGGGATGATGATGCTATGTACCGATGGCAGTTTGAGAATCCGATGGGACAGCTTAACCGTTAACCGCCTCTGTTATTCCGACAACTTAAAACACCTCACACATATCGTTTTAGATATCAAAAGAGAAAACTTTTGGCAGCTTGGAATACTTTGAGAAAATGCCCTTAGTTGCCGCAAGTGAAAATTTAGAGTTTGTCTAATAAAAATACAGACTCATCACTTTCTTTGGAAAAGATAGGTCTAAAGCTCCTCTTAAAAACCTCTAACTCAAAAGAAATCATTTGTCTAATGATCCATGTTGTTTCCCTACTGAACATACCTTGGAAAATTTTATGTCAAATAGACAGCAAGACCAACGAGCCATGAACTTCATTATGACACCCACCAATCATATCTGGACGATCAGGTCTCCTATCATTATAGGATACTAACAGTTGGAAATTTTTTCTCAGAACTCCTGAGGGTCTTCTCCTTCTTGCATGATCCCTGTGTGATCATTTTTATTCTCTTGATCGATGTGAGTTTCATAAAAGTCGCCCACTGCTTCTAGGAACTTCCTGATCTGTTCATCATCCTCAAAAACTTGCCAATGTTGTATGTTGTTTGGGATGGATGGTCTGTGCCTTACCTCTATATGGTATTTTAATTTAAAAGTTGTGGGGGGAGCGAACGTCGAGGCTACCTTGGCTAACGAATCGTCCTTCAAATTTACGGCGCACGGGATGAAGTGAATATTTACAGACAAGAAGAAATTTTCCATTAGATCCCAGGCACAATTTATATACTCTCTCAATCTCGGGTGTTTGGCCTGGTATTGTCGATTCATCAGTTTGACTATCAACTCAGCGTCTCCATATACTTCCAGGTTATTTATGTTCATCTTCTTGGCAGCTTCCAATCCTAATACTAAGGCTTCATATTCACATACATTGTTAGTGTTGTCTATATCCCATTGAAGCCTGTAAGAAAAAGGGACAACAAATTTATTTTCAGGTGCCACAAAAAGTACTCCTGCACCTGCTCCTTCACATGACAGAGCACCGTCAAAGAACATTTTCCAGATCCCTATGCTATGCATATTTTCATATTCTTTCTCGTCTATGTAATTCTCTTCTATGCAATTGTCTATACCATCATCAAAAGACAAAATACAATTTCCTAGATCTTGATCAGCAATGTAAACAGGGAAATTGTTAGGATTTTGAGGATCGCTCATTGTATAAGCTAACCTCGTTTCTCTGTATAGCTGAGTAATTTTCCCACCAAATATAGGAATTGTGGCATAAGTCATGTCCAGTTGGAGGGACCCCCCAAGTTTGGCTCCCCATGACCTTGATAGCAGTAAGCCATACTTTGGGGGGATATCAACAATAACTACGTCTGTCAGGACACTTTTGACTGGGACCTGTGCAAGGGTGACTACTAAATCTTTTATCATACCCATGCACTTAACTCTTCTCGAATCGAAACAGTAGAGATATCCATAAGGTCGGGTGATATCGAGGTCTAGTCTATCCATAATTGCTTTGGGCATCACGTTATGTGAAGCTCCAGAATCTATCATGCAGTTATGTAGCAGTTGATCATGCACATTTAGGGTGATATAGAAAGCAGCAATGGTGTCTTTCGCACCCTCGAAATGTGGACCAAAAGTGATATTGGGCTTATCATCTTACAAATTTATTACGTCTGATTGACTTTCTTGATCTGAACAACCTATGACTTTGGTTATTTGCTTTCGATATGCAGGATTATTTGCTAATTCAACTAGTCGGATCGGTATTTTTATCCTATTTATCTCATTTTCAAAATGAAAACCACTGCTAACTTTGTCTGTTTATCTGTTTGAAACCTCGAGCTCTTTCTTCTCTAACCTATTTGTCTGGGCAGATTTATTACTCATGAGTTTACTTACTGGTGCGAATGTCTGAGTTGTTTTGATTCCCTTTCTTTGGGTCTCAACCTCCTTCGTTTTGAGGTTCGACAAGTCTACCTCTTTTATTTTTTTGTTGGATGTTTCAGTTTCTTTCTGGGAAGGCACACATATTTCACCTCTAGGGAGAATTTTCTTCGGTTGAGGAATCAACATAGGTTTTTTTTCAAACCTCAAGTTATACCTCGGTTGGACCCCCGTTGTCATGGAATTAGACGTTTCTTGACATACAATGAAATCATTGTTGTTTATATCATCATCTTCATTTGATGGTTGAGGTGTGTTCAATGACCTGTCGTAATCTTCTTTAGTTACATAGGGCTGAATGCAGTCGTTGCCCAAATTTGTCACATCTTCTTCAAGTCCCTCGAAATCTTCCAGGTCATTTCCTCCTATAAAATTTTCATTTTTTAAAGGGGTTTGAATTTTCTAATCTTCATTTTTAATCTACCTTTGTTGATTTTGAGGGTTGGGGTTTCTTCTGAATTCTCTTTTAATGAAAGGATCACTCTTGGATTTATCTAGCTCCATTCTAGAAATCTTATTTGACAACTCTTTAATTATCCTAGCCATATCATCCATTTTGTCGTTTGTGGATATATTAGATCATGAGGGTCCCACTTGTTCCCTAAAACGTCTAGTTTCTCTGTTTCTCGTTTCTACCCTAGCTTACAACTTGCCAAAGGCTGTCATGTTAGATTCAATTTCCACAACATCATCTTACATTCGGGTTAAGGTAGCCCCCCGCCTTTCTCTTAAGAGAAGGGCGAAGTCGGGTTTGAAAGCTCCTGCGAAGGTTACTTTGGCTGCAGGTTGGGAGGGTTTAACTTTGGCTGGGATCTTATTATACAACTTGCTAAATCTTTGGATAAATTCCATAACTGTTTCTGAATTCCTTTTCTTTAAAGATCCTAACTCGGTCAGATAATATAAGTGGTATTTTCTCTCGCCCCATTGTCTAAGAAAGGCATCTTCTAAGGCATCGTAAGAAAGGATAGACCCTACGGATATGATTCAAAACCACGTTCGTACCTGTCCTTCAAAAGATTGAACAAACAATCTCAAATAAACGTCTTCGTGTTGCAGACCTAGAATATCAATGAACTGATCGAAGAAATTTATATGTTCGGCCGCAGTTAATTACCCTTCCCCTATAAATTTTGGTAAATTCTTTATATAATTTTCAGGAAGGTCATGAAGAGGTACAGGTAGAACCAAAGGTGCATATCTCGTAGCCAATTTAGTGAAAACTTTGGGGGGTGGGGTAGGAACTTGTCCCCCCGCTCCTCCTCCGGCATCCTCCATTGGTACTACCTGACAAGGAAAAGGTGCATTATATAAAGGGTTATGAAAGACTAAAAGTGTATTTCTAGTTCTTCGAGGGATGAGAAAAGAGAATACAGGTGAACAGAGATGCGAGGACTTGGCTCCTCAGATTTGGAGGAGACGTAAACAGGGGATCCCGCGGGTGTGAGATTTGAATATATAGTATACTCTTTGAGACTTGGTGAGGTTGGAAAGTCTAAAATAAGAGTCGGCGGGATATCAACTGCTGATAAATTTACTGCAGAGTTTTTACCTTTGTGTCTGACAGAGGTTTTCAAAAGGATTTCACTTTTAACAACAGAACTAGCTAAAAATGAAATAGTGGTCTCGGGAGGGGTACTATGTGAAGTTGAAGGTTCACAAGAACTCTTGGTATTTTGCTGCGGGTGCTTAAGCTGATAGACTGCAGTAGTCGACTTAAGAGAACCTCTAGCTTTCAATATTTTTTCGGTATCTGAAATAGGCGTGGCCTGCTTGCTCTCTGGGTTTTGTCTAGTATTCCTTTGACTGGATGCCAGCTTACTTATATGTAGAGTCACCAAGTGAAAGATAGGAAAATCCTTCAAAAAGTGCCCACTCTTTGTTCACTATCAAAGGGTGAAACTTGAAAATATATGTTGTTCTTCGCAAGGAAAAGGTTTCGTAACTTCGTCCCCAACAACGATGGCAAAAAGATGTTGTTCCAGAGTCTGTACTTAAGGCTTTAAAAAGTACAGTGTCTAGGCATCCGAAAGTTATTAAGGTGTAAAAAAGGAAGGGGAGTATAACTTCGGGAAAGGAAGCTAGGGTTGATTTCTAGGTTGTCGTTGTCTAGCTTCCAACTGTTCCTGGATGTTTATATCCCGTTCAATTGCAGCCCATGAATGTTCAAGTTCTACCCAGGTGATGGTTGTTTTAAGTATAGTATCAAAGATATTTAAAGTGATATGGGTTTGGTCTGATAAACTGGCTTCAATGTTAGGTTGTCTTACAACAGGGACAGTCATAGAGGAACAGAAAAATTTAAAAGAAATCTGAAAGTTTTTGTGCTGTGTCAATTTGATCTTGTAAAGAGAACTTTGAAATTAATGTTAAGGACAAAATGCAAACCAAAGGCCTTTTTCCATAACTGCGTTATATTTGAAATAAATAGTGTGTGAAATATGAGAAAAACATTTAGTTGTTTATAAAGTAAGGCTCGTATCAAGGGAGAATCTCACTTCTTAAATAGTGGAAGAAAATAGACTAAGAAGGAATCTGACGAAGCATAAAATATGACAAATTAAAGGTTCACAGGTCTTGTATCTGCTGTTATCCGATACAGAGGAAAAACTGTAAACGATATAGATGAATAAAATTTAACCACCATAGTAGAAGTTTTACTAAATTACAGTTCAACATCGATCAAATGCATATAAGCGAAATAAAATTGAATGTGAATAACAAAGAGAACAAACTCATAACACAGTCTTGACGGAATAAGGATTCTTCGGATTGCTTTGTATTAATTCTCAAAAAGAAGATAGCCTTTATTACAATCAACCAAAAAGGTCCAGCCCGGTGTCTTTCTACAAAATGTATATTTATACAAATTTTTATATGATGGAATCTCAATCATTCCAGAGGTTTTCGGTTACAATCAAAGGAGTTACAACATTTCGTTTCTTTATCTCTATCTTCATTTGGTACCAGAAACCTACCTCTTCGCATGCTCTATGCAAATAATGCATTTTTCCATCAACTATGATATCATCTTAGAAATTTTTGCTTGGTTATTGGCCTAAAAAATATAACAATCTTTCACCAATCATGGCAACTTTCCTTCCACCTGCTAGTCTTTGGCGGTGATAGAACATAATAATATACTTGGTTTAATTAGCCATTTATCTATTTGAACTATGTCTGTCTGGTTTATTTGTGATATTTCGGCTAATTCTCTTTCTTCATTTTCCTTGATATTTAGCATACATTTGACTATATTGATCTGACCCAGTATCTCAATGCTACTTTCACCATCAAAAGCCAGCCAAATCCCATTTAACCAACCGGAAATTTATTCACAAGATTTTCTCATCTCTTAGATTGTTGTTTGCCTTCATATATATTGGACTCCCATTCTTTCAACAAGATGTTTCCCCTGGTCTTCTCTGAGATGGGAAAACTGGAACTATTGCTTATTTCCCTTCTTGTCATGGCTAAAATAGCCTCCTGGAACGCAACCCGAGCCGCTCCGAATTCCCTTTCTCTGAGAGAGAGATTCTCCAATATCTTATCAATGAGTTGGCAGCAACCTTGAATCATTTCTACTTTAACAAGAAGAGCTTGCTGTGCCGGAGATAACCTTTTTCTGATTTCTATTGCTTGGGATTGAAATATCCTGATATCGATTACCTAGATTTTAGCGATCTTTAATTTGGCCTGAAACTGCTCTATTAATTCTTCTTGCTAGACTATCTGTATTTGACTTGTCTGAACCATCAACTGGGTCTGTTCGAGATCAGCTTTGAGCCGCTCGATTTCATTTTGATCATCTATTGTAGCTTGCTCCAAAGTTGCATTCACCTAATCTTTGGCAGCAACTTCTATTGTAGCTAGTTTAGCCTCTAATGTCTTGATTAGACGATTTTTTCGCTTCAGCTGATTTTTTAGGCTCCCAACTAAATATTGGTTTGCCATAACGAAAGCACCCAATGTTCCTACTATTTGAGTTGCAAATTCTTCTTTCTTCATGGTTCTTCCATCGGTTATAATCTTAAATTTCTTGGATATAGTACCTACCTCTTAGTAGAGTTCTTGTTTATGACATCCTTTCTCTTCTTATCAAAGAAGAATCCATTTAGAGGTAGCTCTTCCACTGATATGGGTGTTAATTCTTCACCAAAAATCCAACTTGCGTCTGGTATTACCTTTGTCGACTGCAAGGGAGTAACAGAAACAATGGGATTACTCACCTGTTTAGATGATTTCCATGGAGTAACGAAGGAAGTTGGCTCACTTGGAGGATCGGAAGCCTCGACTTCTTGTTTCAGGCCCCCAGTTTGCTCTTCTTTATCCCGTCTTTCTTCTCATCTGGATGCTGAATCTTTGGAGCCTTCGGATTTTGTTTGCTGCACCTCTATGATCATTGGATTCTCACCCCATAATACTAGTGGAAGGCAGCTCCGCCTATGTTCTTGGAATTTGAAAACATCAGCCCTCTCTTCAGGCGACAAGGCTTATATCTGAGCCAAAACCTCGGAATACGATCTCGTGCCTCGAAAAATATCATCATGAGGTGAATTCTCATGCTCAAACCTTTTAAGGCCATAGATAGCGAAGTGATTACTCACGACCTTATGCGGGTCATGTTTCTTGAATTCAATATGGACTAATTTTATATCTTATAAGGCTGCTACCTCGGCCTTTGCATGCCTGAAATATAATAAAGAATAGGTGTTTAAATGAATGGGGAAAGGTGGCCATACCTTCTTAGAAAACGCCTTCAGTTGTTTACTTATGCCACCAATCATGGTTTTCATGGTGATCTCGCGACAGGCCAACCTATCGGGTATAAATAATGGTAGAGTGTGTGGAGGAATAGAAGCACCGAAAACCTTGATGTATGAAAACTCTTCCTCCATGTACCAGTCGAACACCCTACTCAAATTGGCCGCAATGCTATCTGAGATCCGGGGCGATGGATTACCAAAGATGGCGACATGCATAAGTACCATTACCCAATTGAAGATTTCATATATAAAATATTAGGCCTTATCCTCCCAAAGCTTAGAAAGATAGACATGGATAGGTTCAGTCTCCGATGGAGCCCAGCTCCAACTCATTAAGGGAAAAGGTGTCATGGAACACATGGCGTCCATGATGTATGCAGACATAAAAAATGAGGGAACTCTCCCGCTTGCCCTCTGCATCCGATATTTTGTAATCCGACTGGTCAGACTATCTGACAACAGTTTGGTCCAGTCGAAAGAACAACCTTCTGCTACTGTATGCATCCGAGGCACCAATGGGAGGAAAAAATGCGTGGTGTCTTCCCTCCCATACAATCTACAGGTCATCATCGCTATGTATTTGAACTGTGGTTCCAAAGAAGATATGGAATAAACTCCGTTGCTATTTTCCCTGAACTTCGCTGGGTGTGAGACCCAATCCTCGATCAAATAAAATAATCTTTTTCCATATTGCTCGCATTCCTTTCGTTTAAAATCCTCTAGAAACTCTACATTATATGTGAAGTTCGACGTGGGTGGTAACTTGCACATTGCCTGTAAGTTTTCTGGTCTAAAGGTCCCAACAGTGACCTTCTGCTCATTGATGATGGTTCTGGTAGGGATATCTACATGATATAGCGCCCATCGGATCATGTCATAGTAAGGCAAAAGACGTGGCTTCGCTGCTACTTTGTGCATCTCTACCTGGATGACGATCTTGTACTTGGTAGTCAAGTTGTCTTTCTTGTTGTCACTAGAATCGTCCGAACAGTTCACCAAATCTGATTGTAGAACCTCTGAGATGTATGACTAGCTTCGTATGGAATCAACGCTTCGAGGTGAAGTATCCGAAACGTTATCAGAGCCTTGTCCCAAAATCTTAGAACTTGTCTTGGATGCTTTTCCTCGGTCCATGACAGAAGATTGTGACTTAGATCTCCTGTAATAACAACATGTATACATACATAGATCAGTTTGTCGAGAAAAACTTATCTGCGTAGGATAGAAATGAGCTTTATCACTAGAACAGAAAGGAAAAAAGATCTATATCTTCGATCATTTAAAATCTTGGTGTCCTTATGAACAGAATGGTCAAATCATATTTCGAGACAAATTTAGCAATAAAGACCCTATCCTTACTTGTCGTTTCGCCTCATTTCCAATTAATGCCATAAATTTCGACAGTTTGGGACACAAGTTGGCACAAGGAAAATTTAAAATTACCTCGTAGACTGTGCATACTATCATCTGTATTGAACACTGATTAAGCTAGCTTAGCTTTTTTGATTAAGCTTACTTTTAACTTTAATCAACCTTTCGACATTCGTCGTATTGGGGGTTTTCACTCTAACCTTTTGAGCCTCTAAAACCAGAGATCGCGATGATTAGATTTAGTTAAGTAAGGATGTAACCCTGATTAAGTGTTTAATTAATCATGTTTTAATTTATATCATGATTTTGCGGCTCGGAGTTTTGAGGTATAGTTTCCGGGAGGAGCACGAGTCGAGTCGCAAAATCCCGAGATCACTATGATTTGATTTATTTAAACTAGAAGGTAAACTGGATTAAGTGTTTTAATTAATTATGTTTGAGAAATATCGCGACTTCGCCACTCGGGATTTGGAAGTTATAGTTTCCAGGAGGGACGTATGTCAAGTCGTGAAATCCCGAGAGACTTTAACCATGGTCAAAACTAATCACCCCTAACACTAACCCAGGTTACTTATGTAAAAGTCTCATGGCTTCGTCTTTGGGAGGTATGAAGGTAATGTTTTAGGAGAGAGTGAACGCCGAGACACGAAATCTCGACAGCACTTGACTGGGGTTTAAAGAATTTTACTCTCAGCTTTCACCTAAGGTAAGCTTTTAAAACTTTTCACGACCTCGCACATCGGGGCTTGTAAATCTTGTGACTTGTGACTCTCGAAGAGTGATATTTCGAGGTACGAAAAGTAAAAACTTTCGTTTAACGATAAAAAGTAGTAACTTATGAAACATAACATCCTTCGCTATTTCACATGTCGAGACTACTGAGATTTTCAGTAGGTAACTGTCATGAAGTGAAAAAGATCTCAAAGACCAACATTTGACATTAGAAAAAATACATTTAAACCAGTTGAAAAATGCAGCTCCAATAGGATGAATAGGACACTGATGGAAAAAGCAAGGTGCATGCTCAATGGTGTCAGGTTAGGGCAAGAATTCTGGGCAGAGGCAGTGGGTATTGCATGTTACCTGGTCAATAGATCACCCTCATCAGTGTTGGATGAAAAGACTTCACAAGAGGTATGGATTGGTAAGGAACCTTCTCTCACACATCTCGAGGTATTTGGCTGCGATGCATATGTTCATGTTCCAAAGGAAAACATGAGTAAGCTGGATAAGAAGGCTGAAAAGTGTATCTTTATTGGATATAAAGATGGTCTCAAAGGTTATAAGCTTTGGAACCCAGAAACTAAGAAGCTAGTGTATAGCCGAGATGTGGTATTTAAAGAAATGAAGGATATTGTTAAACAAGAATTCCTACCAAGTAAGAAAAAACCAGAGAAAATAGAGTTTGATTTAAAGGATGATGAATCAGACTCTACAGAAGAACATGAATCAGAAGATGGAGATCCTCATACTCTAGTATTGAGGAGATCAGTTCGAGAAAGAAGGCTACCATAAAAGTATACTCCATCTTATTTTCGTTAAAATTTTTCTTTGTCTATTACTGATGATGATCCTAGAACTGTCAGGGAGGCAGTGGATTCAAACGATGGAAATCTCTGGAAAAGGGTCATGGATGAAGAAATGGCATCTTTGGATAAGAATGAGGCTTGGGATATAGTGGAGTTTTCCACTGGAAGAAAACCCATTGGCAACAAATAGGTATTTAAAAGGAAGCTGAATGCAGAAGGAAAAGTGGAGAAATACAAAGCTAGGTTAGTAACAAAGGGTTATTCTCAGGTTCAGGGAATTTATTTTGGTGATAATTTTTCTGCTGTTGCCAATTTAACCTCTATAAGAATTATGTTATATGTTGTTGCTGCATTTGATTTTGAAGTAGAACAGATGGATGTGAAGACAACATTCCTGCATGGGGATATGGAAGAAGAAATCTATATGAAGCAACCAAAAGTTTATGCTATGAAGGGAAAGAAGGAGTTGGTATGCAAGATGAAAAAGTCCCTGTATGGTTTAAAACAATCACCAAGAATGTGTTATCAAAAAATTGATACTTATATGCTAGGACTTGGCTTCACAAGAAGCAAAGAGGATCACCGTGTGTATTTTAAATTANCTAAATTTGACATGAAGGATCTCAGTGCTTCAAATTTCATTTTGGGCATGGAAATTAAAAGAGATTGAAAAAAGAGGAAACTTTAGTTAAATCAGAAAAAAATATGTCGAGACAATATTGTAGAGGTTTAATATGCAGGAATGTAAATAGATCAAGGTTGCAATTCCTATTGGTGTTAAGTTATCTGTGGATCAGTGTCCCAAGACACATGAATAAGAGGAGGACATGTCTCATGTTCCATATGCGAGTGCAGTTAGCAATTTGATGTATGCAATGGTCTGTACTAGACCGGACATTGCACATGCAGTTGGAGTTTTGAGAAGGTATAAGTCAAAACTAAGAAAGGAGCATTGGACAACAGTAAAAAGGGTTTTCAGGTATTTCTGTGGCACTGCTAGCTATGGATTATGCTACGAAGGAAGACCAGGATTGGATAGAGTGGTGGATATACATGGCTTTGTGGATGCAGACTAGGCTGGAGATCTGGATCGTAGGAGATCTACAAGAGGGTATGTGTTTAACTTTTTTGGAGGAGCAATAAGTTGGATGAACAAAAGATAGGATATAGTGGCACTTTCAACTACAGAAGCTGAATACATGGAAGGCACTCATGCAAGTAAGGAAGCAGTATGGTTACAAAGATTATTTTCAAGTATTGGGTTGGTACAATAAGTTGTAAGGATAGAGTGTGACAGTCAGAGTGCAAGTTTTCTGGCAAAGAACCCGGCTTATCATTCAAAGACAAAGCATATTGATTGTCAATATCACTCTGTGAGAGACATGACTCAAGAAAATAAAGTATCATTGATGAAGGTGGACACTTTGAAGAATGTTCCAGACTCATTAACAAAATCTGTGAACACTGAGAAGTTCTCTTGGTGTAGAGGATCCATGGGCATTGTTGCCTTGGATTGTTGACTATGTAACCCTGTAACCCCCTTTATACAAAGAAAACAACAAGTGGAAGAATTTTGTGTATGTGTTATATTATTTGCACTAGTAGTGTCACCTGGCTCAGGAAATGTGTCACCTGGCTCAGGAAACATGTCACCTATTTAGGTGGTTTTTCGGCACATGGTTTTTGCCGAAGGTTTTCTATTTCCGGTTAAGGAATTAGGGATTTGGACTAATCCAGGTCATTGTGTTAGGGTTTTGGATGTCGTTGGCTCCTATATGTATATTGTATTGTAAACAATGTATTACATATGAATGAATACAGAATATGTTGGTTTTTCCCGGTTTGGGTTTCCAAGGGAAAAATCTCTGTGTAATGTTTGTATTTGCCATTGTATCTTTTATGTTCTTTTTCTAAATATCTTTTGTAGTAGATATTGTACAAGGTTAGAATCTACATTCATAACATAATTAAACTACAAAAATTCTCCCCTCCGTCACTATCTTCTCTCCTATAGAAAGCCCTTCAAGGCCCGATGTTGTAACCTATAGCCTTGATACCACTTTTTAACATACCCGCCTCTCCTATTGTGTTATGATACTACATTATAACATGCATAGCTCCCCTATTGGGCATACCAACCAATAAAATACCCAAATCTCCTGTTGGGTTCTGATATGACTTTGTAACATACCCAACTCTCATCTATGCTACCAATATGTAACATACCCCACTACTCGAGTACCTAAAAATTCACCTTCTAGGGAAAATTTAAAATTTATGATACCAATTAACCATTCAATAAATATGCAACAAGATGATGCAATAACCAAAAAAATATGTATATTCACAAAGAATTGTTTCTCATGCCATGCACAACATTAATTAGAAAATAAGCATGTTAAAACATAACACAGAGATAAATGGCAAGCGTGAGTATAATAAAAATAGAGAACATATAATAGAGAGCTTATATTCATGAAAAGATTCACCAATTGGCTACACATGTTCCAACCAAACTTAGGCTCTATTGCAGATAAACACTTGAGAGCCAAGACTATGAATCCACAAGGATGAGTCCTAGACCAGCTCTTAAATAAAAGCTAGTCAGCTAACAAAATCTCATAGTGTTCTCAATCCACACAACAATCCAAGTTTATCAACTCTCTTCCCCCTTTAGTCTGCACAACCCAAGAAAAAGAAACCTCTTCTCTGTAATGCAGTCCCTTAAGTTGTTCCACTTCCCACCAAGGTCCAGGGTCCACTTCAATGCTCAAAACTCTAAGAATTATCAGCTCTAGACAAATATGTCAGAAATATCATCATTTCCATGCCCACAAGCATTGATTTCTTGGTGGAGTAACCAATTGGATATATATAACCATATAGCAATGGCTCTCTACCTCAATTCATTTGTTTCCATGCCATGCCGAACACACAAATAAGCAAGATTGATTCAACAACCATGGAATTGAATGTAAAAACGAAGAAGCAACCCCAATGACTTAAACAAAGTCTTTTATAAATAGACACATGGATAATAACTATGTGGCCTCTCCCCAAGAATCTCACATAACCTCCCCTCTCTCATAAATTCCAAAAAAGGGTAACTAAAACTAATAGAATTTAAAGATTAGACCTTCAATCCCCATCTTTGGTAAAATCATAACCCCCTTAACTCTATACTCATCTGTCTTGCAACCAATTATGCGTTTTTATTAT
>JASDQU010241589.1:7002-20125 GCA_032191745.1 Picea mariana
AGGGACTAATAACCAACTGTTTATTTCCCACAAATGTTGTATTTGCAAAGAGAAAAATGCAATGTTGTGATTATTTTTTCCTCTTGTATTATGATAATACGTATATATTGAATAATGAGTCAATTTACTTAATTATATTATAGTCAATTTGTTGTCCTCATTTACATACCAACCATATTATTCAATAAAAAAATTGGTGTTCACATATCATACATATTAATGAATAAGGGCGTTGGCTAAACGTTCCACCTTTTGGTATTTTTGGCCGGAATCCAATGACGTAAATATGGACAAAATCATTATTTTATGTTGTTTAAATTGCATTTTTGAATGCATAAATGGATTCAACGTGCTGATAAACCCCTGAGGCACTTGGATTATATAAAATTAGCCACTCAAATATGTAGATCCAACAATTCCTCACTAGATTTCGGGAAAAATCAAACGAAAAAAGTCGTCAGAAAACTCCCAAAAGGTAGAACGTTTAGACTACTCTGTGAATAAGTAGTTTTCCAATAAAATAATATTACATAAAATTGGTAGATATATTAAAATTACAATAATTGATAAAATAACCATTGATTACAAATAAATATTTACAATTAAACTACAACTAAAAGTCGTCATCATAATCAGGTTTGGTGGTTTTGAATATTTGTAACCATTAAATCACATTAGTACTATGTCACAAAACCTTAAAAAAAAACATAATTGTTTTTATCAAACCATCTCTTTCAAATGAATTGTTGTCATCATAATTAGGTTTGGTGGTTTTGAATATTTATAACCATTAAATTACATTACTACTAGGTCACAAACCTTAAAAAAAAAAACACATAATTGTTTTTATCAAACAATCTCTTTCAAATGAATTGTTGAATCCACAATTTGAGAGTATCTAAAAGCAATCTTTTTTTAACTATTTTTCCTTTAATTATATTGAATTTCAACTTTAAGTAATATATTTAATTTATTGTATATTTGTCAATACTTTTGCTAAAACAACATCCATATGTTTCTTATAAATATGAAAAAGTCCTTCTTAAGGAGTGCACATGGGTGATTCCTCAATACCATCTATGCATTTCTATTGGCCCTGAATAAACATAAAGATCCCATCTATGCATTTCTATTGGCCCTGAATAAACATAAAGATCCCCTCTTGGGTGAATTAAATTTTCTCATTAAGTAATTTACCTCCACAAAATTTAAATATGTAAACCATATTAAAGCACCATCAAAATGTTTTTTCAACATCATTTACATCAAGGGTAAACATCCATTTGTTACATATTTGTAATACTTGTAACAATAGTGGACAAAATCAATTTTTTTTGTTTCTCATAGTGTACTCTAGTTATGTTCTAGCGAAACTCCATAAAATCTTTCCCAATATCAACAATTTTTGTACTTTGTATTGTGCTTTGAGTACTTAAAAATGTGATTTTCATTCTATAATGGAAGAGAAATTGTGATTTTTTTCTTGACAAAAATATTTGAATAAATCAATAAAAAAAACAAACATTTGAATTGGCAAAAAAAATACAAACATTTGAATTGGCAAAAAAAAATACAAACATTTGAATTGGCAAATATAAGTTAATTGCAAAAGAAGATAAAAGTATATTAACACAGATATAGTAAAGGAAACATGACATTTCAATCCTCATAATATAATTTATAAACATGCAAAACCATTGTTAAATGACTATTTCTTTAAATTTGGACTAATTTTAGTCTAAATCCCTATGGGGATAGGCAAAAAATGAATCATTCTAAAGTGTGAAATTAGGATTTCCAATGTGAAAATCTAGTTCCAAATGTGTGCATATAGAATTTCAAAATTATATTTAAAAAGTGTAAAATTACTTAATCGTTTTCCAAAAATACGAATATGAATCCTTAATTACTACTTGTTTCTTTGCTAATTGTTTTTCATAGTTGTATACTATAACAACAAAGTACAACTCATTAATCACACATAGAAAACAATAAATTTATAAGATACATAATTATCAGATTTCAAAAGTTTCATCATATACAAATCAACATTCTCCAAATTATCCTCATACTTTTATTCAATAAGTTATGTTAATCATAGATACATCACACACCTTAAGAATATCTAATGCCTAATAAATATAGGATCTTTCATATATTGATAATACAAAACTCTTTTATAATTGGTGGAAATTTTCAATCACATTTAATTTATATATTTCAAATATTTTCAAGTGACTTTCACATCATCTACAAATATTCATCATTCGTATCTTCATAATTATAAGTTTTTGTAATAATATATATATTTTTTTCATAAATTAGTTTCCTTGGAGTAGTCGCAAGAATTGTGTCTATACAATTAAATACAATGTTTCAAAACATTTACCTACATTATTTAATATCGGTGCACAATTGCATAATTGAATTTGTCATGAATATGGTTTTCTTAAAACCATTGTAACACTGACATAAAAATATTTCAACATAGTAAAAGTAAAAAATAAAAATAAAAAGATGTTATTAGAAATATAAAACGCTACTCTTTCATGTATATAAATTATTAGAGTAAAATGTACTAATTACATTACTTAACATATGATTTAGGGGTAAATATTCTCTGTGTTGTATGATAAATCTATGTGATTCTCTAATTCAATGAACTATTATAAGAATGAAAATTCTTATGTTACAATGTTGTAATTGTAAAAAATAAAACTCAAAAGGAATAAATTACTAGCTTTAAATTGCAGCCTTCCAAAACTTATCATAACCTTTATGTTCAAATCACAACTCCTTTAAACATGTCTCGATCTTTACTCTCAAATTGCAACCCTTAATCTTGTCATGATCTCTCAATCTCGTTGTGAGCTTGGAATCGTTGATGATTTCCATTTAACAAAATATTAGCACACATATTGATGAAGCCACAAGGCCTAAATTAGAGCCAATGAAACCTTTTCAGGTCCTCTTGATGGGAATGAGCGGGAAACAAACAGGTATCATGGCAAAACTATTTTTCAAATTCTCGCTAGGCGGGAAACACGGGAGGAGCAACATCCATGGTTTTGGCACAGCTTTGAGTTAGAAGGGTTGGAGCGAACACGGTAACTGGTATGGAGGATAGGTTTTTCGTATCATAAGTTTAGATTATCCCCAGTTACCTCGGTTGTTTTAGCGATTTTGCTTTGTCCTTTCTTCCTTTTTAACATTCTGGTTTATCCTAATGCTTCTAGAACTGTCAGGCATACAAAGATGTTTTTATTGCACTTGTAAGGAGATTTTTTGTCGAAGCTTCTCTACTATCTCTTTCTAGATTTCCACCTTCTTGGAGTGCCACATCATTCCTTGATTGATGGTTAAAATTGATCCTTTGTGGGGCCTTTAAGGTTTGTAATATAGTTAGTTATGGAGGCTGAGGTCAACCATCCCTCGGGAGAAGAAGTAGGAGATCCTTGGGATCATCCGAGCTTTATATCAACGGTTGATGCCTTATGCCATAAACACGTTAATAAATCCTTGTTTAATGCTTCACCAAATGCTCCATCAACCATACAACCAACGTCTTATCCTTCCTCCTCCATTATTCCAAAGATTTCCACTCTACCTGTTACATCTTATGCTCGGGCTCACAAGGAAACACAGAGGGTTTCTAGTATCTCTCTGAGGGCCAAGAGAGGATATGGCTTAGTCTACAAGGATAGTGCATTCGATACCTTACCAAATTTAACACCTAGGTCTTTGGGAAAGAATTCGAACCAATTTAAGAATTTCCCGGAGGTACCTGGAAGTGGTGTTGTGGGGAAGGAACACTTAACAAAGCTTCCTTCTAGAGTGTGGAAGCCAAAAAAATCCAAGCGCACGATGGTCCTGGGGATGGATATTAGGCTTGAAGAGTCATGTTCTCTCGCCTTATGCGCGCTGGTAGGTAGACTTTCTTACCGTCATTCTTGTAAAAGATCAGTATTGGAGTGGATGAAGGACACCTGGGAACCCATTTTTGGGTTATTCACCAGTGCTCCTTCATTTATCGAGGGGATGGTTTGGTTTTGTTTTTAAATCCCCAGAAGACTCATCAAGGATACTAGATAATTTCTGGGTTTTTGAAGGCATAAGCCTTATGTTAAAGCGCTGGAGGTTAAAATTCGATCCGACAACTAAATATTTCAGTTTTCAGCATCTTTGGGTTTGAATGCCTAGGTTTCCTTTATAGTTATGGAAAAAAAATCCTTGGAGGCTATAGGAAATACGTTGGGTCGCTTCATTAATCTTGACGAGGAGACACTTCTATCTAGCGACCGCCACATGGCAAAGATTCTTATGGAAGTTGATGTGCATGGGGGTCTGTTGGATAATCTCGGTATAGAGTGGCGAGGCATGGTTATTTCACAGAGGCTTGATTATCTTGGGGTACTGTTCCGATGCACCTGGTGCAGACAAACTGCTCACCTCAAAAAAGACTTTCGTCTACCTTTTGGTGTACATACTGGTGAGCCACACATGGAGGATACTATCACTAATGGATACCCAACGGAGGTGGAAACACTAGATCAGGGCTACTATCAGGGTATGAGGGAGCTGGATGAATCCTCATCCATGCATACAACCTTTGTGGGTAAGTTACGACATTACATCCCTACTCTGTATTGTTCTTTGTCTGCATGGGAAAGAAATCGTCTAGATATTATTTTTTCTGAGGTTACCAAGGAAAATGGGGTATTGCTCCATTCTGAGGCTCGGGTCAATGAGTCAGAGTCACACTTTACACCTTCAGAACTGACCTTGTCACCCTTGGCTCATATTGAAGAGAGTCGGAAACATACTACCCCTATTGTTTCTTTGTCTCATCCTACCTATGTCCAAGTTGAATCTATGTTGTCGGAAGACTTACCCCTTCTCCCGGGGTATGGAGAACCTGATGTTAGTACCCACTCCTTCGACAGAATGTTTTTCGACTTAGTCTCGACCTATAGGGAGGTAAACAACCCTGTCCCCATTCTGAATTTTCTTAGGAAAAAATAAGTGGCTTCTGCGGAACCTCTCTCTTTGGAATCTGACCCTTGTGCTGCGGAGGCCATGGCCGACAAAAAACTAGCTTGGTCCCGGGGTTTGGGACTCGAATTGTCCCCTGTTAAGACTAGAAGTTCTCGTAAACGAGCGGGGACAGATTCGTCGACACCTTCTACCTCATCTCTATCTACTATCAACTAGGGGGTGCTTAGAGGCATCAAAGCCCTCGCAAGGGCCAAGTCATGATCATTCTTTCCCTAAACATAAGAGTGGTAGGAGGGCCCCTTAAAATGGCCTCTATGCAGAGACTACTTTCAAAGACTACTCCTGATATAGATTTTCTACAAGAGACACTAACTTCTGATGTGAGGGCTCAAGATTTTATGTTTGCACTAAAACCATACTGGATGTCGTGTGTCAATAGTTCAGTTGAAAATTTGGGGGGCTTGTTGGCTTCTTGGGACCCTCGATTTTGTGTTTTCTCTCCGGTTCTTACCTGCGACGACATTCTCTTGACAGGTTCCAGTGTTGATGATAAGAGGAGTTTGTCTCTACTAAATGTTTATGATGGGTGTTGTATATGCACTAAACACACACTAAAAACCCTCAATTAAATTGTCAACCTGGGGTAAGCAAACTTAGAGTTGTAGCAAAATATATGCCAAAGGTAGAAGGGATGGTAGTAGTATAATCTAACTAAGGAAGTGGCTATATAAGGGTTAATCTATTCAAGCAAACCTATCTAATGAGAAAACCCTACTAAGCAACTTGAAACTATGTAACCTAAGTACTTTTGGACCAAGGATCGATGGATAGTTCTAAGAAAGCAAGTAAAAACCCTACGTGAAGAAAACTAGTTCAACAATAAGCAATAAGAAAAAACAAACTATTTGAACCATAACAATAAGCAAATAACAAAAGCAAACTACTTTAACTTGCCTACCTAAATTCAATGAGCAACTACCCTATAAAAGCAAGTAAATAAACAAACAAGCAACTATACTATCAAAGCAAGAATAGACAAGTAAGCAAGTAACCTACTAAAGCAAGTGAACAACTAACTACCCTAAGATAACTTCTACTGCAAGTAAAAGAATTAAGACTACTCATTGAACAACTATCTAACCTATGAGGCAAGTGAACTATATTCTTAATTCAAACTTCAAAACTATTTCTAATTCATAAAAGGTCCTACATTCGATGTAGATCCTAAACCTGAAGTCCTCTTGCTCCTTCTTGATTACTTCTTCTGAAACTTGAAAAACTTATGCATACAAGACTACAAGAAAAAGTAGTTATACTAATAACTAACTAATCATTTTGATCAAATATAGGAATAATTCATGATCATTAGTGTTCTAAACGATAAGCACTCAATAATTATGAATTAATCATTAAGAACACAATCTATCAAAGGAATAAGCATCGTTATATTTAAATCAACAGTCTGGATGTTAAAGTATTCATGCGTTGTCGCAACATCGCTTCTTGAAAGGACCCTAGGTCCCTCCACCCAAGCTTCTACAAATATGGTAGATCTCAGCCTCTAACACACCGATAGACTCGAAGAGAACCTAAGAAGGCTCCCAGTCAGATAAAGTAGTGTTCATGAATGACTGGAAACAAGGGTTTCTAGGTTTGAGAACCAGCAAAGCAAGGGATATTTAGGGGCTTACAGACATGGTGGGGATCAACCAATATTGGTTTGTTTTCTCATTCATTACCTTTTTCCTTGGATTGATGATCTATTTAAATCATCTCAAATCAGTTAGATATGGTTGAGTACAAGTAAACAGAGTTAGGTATCAAACCAAACTCGTAACTCTACTTGTGATTTTGCAAAATATTATTTTTTTAGCATTTATTAACATGCACGTGACTTTCCTTTGACCAACCCATGCATACACATGTTGCATAATTGATAGGGCGTGTACAAGTTCCAAAAAAAAAAATTAGATGTTCCAAAGGAGGTATGGGGAAAAGGTATCTAGAAGTAGGATAGGGATCGGGACAATAAGATCATTAATGCTTCAGTGGTGGAAATTAACACTATAACATACTCTCTCTTGCTATCATCCACCCTTTACTCACTAGAACTTTAGTCATCACTATTCCACAACCACAACATGCCAACATCAAATATTATCTCAGTTTTCATCTTCTACATATCTCTACACAAGCTACATCTTGCCCATCATACAAGCAAAGACTCTACATTCACCATTGCTTCATATTATGCATCACTGCAATTGTATTATCACTGGGCATTTCACTATAGATATCACACACGGTTTATGGGTGACACCATATAGGATTATGACTTAGCATACTTTTGTATTCATCACTTGTCCTGAAAATAGGTTTCATTTTTACATGGCGTGGCACACATCACATTTTTATCTCAATTCTGGGTTAAGATTTATCACTTGGAGGAACCACACTAATCACATATACAGTGGTGGTGACCTACCACAACTTTGTAAATTAGTATTTCATATTCCTTCAGTATTGACATCTATAGGTAGCTATCAATGGGGACTTACTTTCTCAACATATCAACACATTCTTTCCATCATCTTTTATCCCCCTAGCCACTTTCATAAACTGGAAGGACTAGACTATCTATCAACAATTTCAACATCTTCTTTAGCAATAAACCTTGTCCTACTACCACTCATCAACACCAAGAATCTTCTTATCATATAGTCACCACATAGCCTCATGGACCTTCTTGAAACACCTCAAATCTTCATAGATATAATGATGTTTCATTTCAATTCATGGGATGGTTTCTATAGCGATTTCATTAGGGGAAATTTGAAGTCTAAAATGGGCCTCTTAGGTAAATTAATAAAATAATAGTAAAATAATAAAATAAGAGTTATGAATTTTCAAAGGGAAAGAAAGAAAAATACTTGTTTTAGTCATATTTTTTACTTTTGTCCTTATAGGTTTACTCAAATTTATGATGTAGAATTAAACTCCACGTCCAACAAGTTTATCCTACACTTGAAATTTGAGTAAACATATAAGGAGATAATTCAAAAATATGTTTTAAAAAAAATATTTTTTTTCCTTTCCCTCCAAAAATATTTACCCTTATGGTTGACATCATCATTAAGAATCCTATTGGTTCTTCCAAAGTTTATTTTGATAGTGTATTTTTTTGTTTTGTTTTGAGGCCCATTTTTTACTTCAAAATTCCACTAATGTATATTTAATTGCCATCAACAACTATGGTATGATTTGAAATACATAACTTTGCATCAACTTTTTTATGATCCACTAGCTTATTGTTTCTAGATCGACAACTTAATATTTTTGGCATAATTATTTGATTTTGGGATAAACAACTTCTACAATTGGCCAGATTCCCTTCTTTATGCAGCTAACCCACAATGTGGGATTCTATGACATATGATAGTACTTAACATCGTCTTAACATGATTCAATTTTTTGGAGAAAAGCACGGATGCTTTCGATCTAAACTAGGAGGACCCAATATGGAACAAGCACATCCTCACCTAACATAGTGCCCAAGGAAGATATATAACCATGAATATTCAACTAATTAGCCCAAAGGATGAGGAATGCTCCTCCCTTGAAGGTGTAGACTTTTAGGAGTTAGTTAGGCATTTTTATGTGAACTTGGTAATTAGTTAGAGGCATCTAATTATAATAATAATATTTTCCCAATTTTTTGACTGGAGTGCAATTAGTTAGTTAGAGGCATTCATATAATAATATTTTCTTCTATATCAAGGTTGTGTGCATGATATAATAATATTTCGACTTTGTCCAGCAGTAAAGATTGATTTAGCTATGTACTTCTATATAAAGGTTGGAACCTCATGAATAAAATATAAGTTATCTATTCCGATCTACTATAATTTGTGGGTAGTTCATGGTTAAATATTTTCTTCAAATTAGCATCAACGTTTTATTTTTGTTTTTCTCTTTTATTTGCTTTCCATGCAATTTTTTCCTTATCAAATCAAAGGATGTCAATACTTCAAATTCCATGTTTTTAATGTACCTAGAATTATGCAATATAAAGTCTTAGTTTAAGATGAAAAGTGGTTACCTCCTATTAATGTGTGGCTTTCATTGCCTAATTACCATCCAAACTTACCCAGAGGGTAACCTTAGTTATTAAAACTATAGGTAAAGAGACCAATAGAGATTGAAAAAATAAACAAAGGAATAGAAACACATACTTCATTCTAGAGGAAATGATTGGCAAAGGAGGGGAATAGTATTGACATCCAACGATAACTTATTGAGAAAAAGTATTAAAGGGTTTGGACCAGCCTTTTGTGAACACTGAGAACTCAAGAAATGAATTATATCCATCCATGGAGTAGGAAATAGACATCAATATCAATATAAAATCTACAAATGATGTCATGGAAGCATTATTGAGGTCAAATGTCCACACTATTGAGGATCACAACATTGAACCCCTTTGTAGATAAGCATAGAGTTGAATTCTCTTGAGGATGATGTTGTGGAGGGAAATATGCTCATAGTACCATCACTAGATCTAGATTGTGAAATGTGTTTGGGTAGAGATAAGATTCAGATGTTATTGTTGATTCTTACAAGGTAGATATAGAATGATGGAAGTGCACTAGAACATTAAATGATATCAAATATTTGTATAAAAATGTTTGCAAAAGGTTCAATAGTAGGTTGTTGGTCCATGATGAGGAACGACCCATTGATGTGAATAGCATCATATAGGCACGGTCTTCAAAAGAGAGATGGAATTGACATAAAGTAAAATAATTGAAAAATGATTTGCAATAAGGCACAGAAAGAACAAATGGAGCATAATGGTAAGAATGAGAATGATGCTAATGAATGATACTTTATTTGAAAGAAGAACTTCAATACTTGTCATTTTTTTATGACTTGCATCATGCAAAAACTCGTAAATTATTAGTGTTATTATTTGTCTATTACTTCAGTTAATACTATTGAAAGTTAATTGCTCTCTTTTCTCTAGGCCTAGGATATAGGTTTTATGAATATTTCTATAGTGATCTAGTTATAGGGTTTGTAGATAAGATGAAAAATATTGTAGGGAGGATTGACTCGTAGTCGTCATTTTGTATGTATAGTTTTTATGTGTTTGCATTAGTGGTGTGGTGGTGATGGTAGCCTTCTTTATTGTATTATGTTTTAACTATTTATGAAAATGTATAATTCTTCTCACAATAAACCAACTTTTTTATATTTTGCTTCTCTTTAATCTTGATATATTTAGGTATGTATGTCATAGTGATATGTATGGGCACACATAAATAAAATGTTGTACAATAATATTGGAAATTGATATAAACACAAGCAAATATAAATACACACTACTGTAATTCTACTTTAACACTAATATTCATAGTTTGGAAACACTAATGTTCAATGCTGGCACTTTGAAGCATACATTCTAACTTGTAAAATTGAATTTCATGAAATAATAGTGAATTACAAGTAATCTTTATATTTGTCAATTGGGTTTAGTTTGGGTGGTTGGGAGGAATGATTGTTATCCTCCCCACCTAGGTTCAATTCTTGCAAGTAACATGTTGAGCTCTTGATGTTCAAATGTTTTCACTATAGCTATATTAAAGAAGAAAATTATTTTTAATAGTGAAATTAGGTTGTGAAAAAACCCTAAATCATCATGGGAAGAAAATATATATAATATTTGTGATAGACTTAAGAAAGCTTAGGGTGAAAAACACTTTTTTCTTATAAAGAAACATAATAGGTCTCAATTTCACAATATTTATAACATTGGTTATTTGTAATAAAGTTGGTCTCTACAATCCCTACAACTCAATATGACATAGATGTTGTCATGTAAGTAGATGTAATGACATAGATGTTGTCATGTAAGTAGATGTAATGACATAGATGTTGTCATGTAAGTAGGTGTACAACTTAGTATGACATAGATGTTGTCATGTGAGTAGATGTTGTCAGTCATTTCAACATAATTAAATTGAATTAAATCCATCTTAAACATGAAATCCGGCCTTAAGAAAAAATTTGAAAAATTTAAATTAACATAAATTCATCTTAAACATGAATATATTAAATATTAAAAGAGATCAGATTTGTTAAAGTATAATTTTTTTTACCATTTCATTTTATATCAAATCTCTCATTTTAAATAATAAGAAAAAATACACCTTAATAAATTTGACATTAGTAAATATTATAATAAAAAAAAATGCAAGAAAATATAACATATCTTGAAATTTTTTTATATACTCATCTTAACATAATTTAAATAAATTAATTCCATATTTAAAATAATCCAATACTACATAATAATATTACAATCAAAATATTTCAAGATTCAATTTTTAATATTACTATTAAAAAATACATAATAATATTACATAAAATATTCTAAGATTCAATTTTTAATAATAAAATTTAACCAAATTTTTTATGAGAAACCATTTCCAATTTGTCATCATATATCTCACATTCCCATTTGATATTGTTAATGTGCTTGTAACAATATTTTTATCATAAATCATTTTCAATTTTATCCCATATATCTCACATTCCCACTGGATATTGTAGTTGAATCATTTCCAATTTATCACTATATATCTTACACTCCCACAAGATATTGTAGTTGAATCATTTCCAATTTGTCACCATATATCTCACATTCCCACTTGATATTGACTTGATGTGCTTATAACCATAACCATTGTTGGATATACATGTCATTATTGACTTGTGTTGTAACCATTGTTTCTCACCTTGGACTTGCTTTGCATGTAATAGTAAAGGCATATACATCCCATTGTTTTCACCTTGAAATTGCTTTGCATGTAAAACTGAGACCTGTACATCTCAACACTTCTTGCAAGTAAGAAACACAAGGATTCAATGTGAGTTCTAAGTGATACTTATAGAGACTTGTAATATTCAATGTGGGTTCTCATTGTTTGAGTAAAATTATAACGGTTCTTTTTATATTATTTAATCATTATATTAATATTTATGTGTAATTATTATATTAATATTTATGTATAAGTAAAAAGATATTATAAAAATTAATAATTTAATTATTTTTAATTTTTTATATATTTAAAGTATATTTTATTTTATGTATAAGTAAATAATATAATTGAAGAGTAGGAAACATATCTATGTTGATTAGTTTGTTGGTTAATTTTTGTATATATTGCAAAGCAGAAAATATAAATTCCAACAACTCATTGTATATGTCCAACATAGTGTTTTTTTTCTCATATATATAGATGTCCGATTTTGTACTAAGATTAAACTTAGTACTGATTTTTCAAGACAAATTGATTATCAAATAGAAGAAAAAAAATAGAACTTAAAATCTAGGTTATGAGAATAGGGCATTAAAATGTGATTTTCTAGGGTATTTAATAGGATTCTTGTCCTCCAGCTAATCCCTCTTAGAAAAAAGGGCTAAATCTAAATAAAAAGTTGGACTTTCCCATCTAGTGAAGGAGAGGAAAAGGATGAAGAAAATCTAAAAAACAAGATTTCAAGAAGGCTAATCCCACTTGTTTAAAAGTGCCACTTGGGAAAGTCTATCCTAGATTTCCTCCTAGAGGATGGAAGCTGTAAATGTTGGATCTCTTGGGAAATAAAAAGGTTTCACGAAACTAACACCTAATATTTCAATAAAGATTTGGTCCCATGTCCCAATCATGCTTTCCCACCTTCTATATTATAGGTAGACAATAAGATTATTTTTTGCAAGGTAAGAAATTACATGTACATTAATTATGTAACTTTATTATTGTCAAAAAAGCTTTTTATTTGTATGTGATTGAGCATTGAAATACACTTAAAATGTGATTTTCATTTTAAATTGGAATAGAAAATTTAGTTTTTTTTTTCTTCTAAAAAACTCACTAACCTTGGCAATAAACACAATGGAGGTCTTATCCTAATTTGTATAGGTGTTTTGGTGAGTGATATTAATTTGGTAAAATGTTTATGTATCAGTATTTATTTTAAATCCTAATTCATATAATATAATTGAGAAGTCCATGTTGTATTAATTGACTTGTTGGTCCATTTTGCAAGCACTACAAAGTAAAAAAAA
>JASDQU010241589.1:45057-63819 GCA_032191745.1 Picea mariana
TCTATTAGCTCGGATAATCATGGTTTACAAAAATTGGTCCCAACACAGCGTCCGACAGGTTAAATAAGAAAGTGTCGTAATAGATTCCTCCAATGGGTAGGTGTTGGTGTCCGATATATCATTTATATTTACCACCTAATACATTTAATTTGTCAACCCAGGGGCCTGAATGTTTTACAGTCTGTTGTTCACTATATGTGCAGACTATGCTTCTTTCAATATTGATCGTGCAAGTAAACAATCATTGTAGTAAAATAAAGAACATAAACTAGATTACTGGTGCTGAAACATAAATAAATGTAATATTCAAATAAAGCAGAAAAAATGTAAATGAAGCAGAATATACAGATCTAACAGATTCCACATAAAACCACAATAAAAATATATCATAGGCCAACAACACCTAACCATAAGAGCGGGCCCAACTCCCAGATCAGGGTTGCAGTGAACTAACTACCATGGAAACTCAAAAAGTCAGAAGAAACTCGATTTTCATTAAATAAAACAAGATTACATAAGTTGCAGTCTTGACACAGGGAAACTCTTAGCTAGATGACTGACTGGCTAATCCTTGTCTATATTTGTTCGGCCTTTTATACAATTCATGGAGCACAGAGCATCCCAAGATTAGGGTAACAACCCTTCCTAAAAATACACAAAGGCTGAACCAATTAATAGAACCTAATGTTGGACCATGGAACAGGTCCTCTTTTGCACCTTCAACCCACGGACTGCGCTGCATCCTTGATCGCATCATCTTTCCAGACTACGTTTGCTCTGTTCCTGCGAGATTTCTGAGATTAGTGATTCGCTTTAGTAAACCCCCAACCAATCTCTAACGTTTTTGAACTAATACACACAATGACATAATAGAGGTTCATTCTTACCCTTGTGGTTACACACAATAGCTCAAGGAATATAGAAATGGAGGTAAATAAGGATAGAAAAAGGTGGTAGAAAACATACAATTTCATGGGCCAACATCTCCCCCAAACTTTAGTCATGTGAACATCCTCGTGTAGGTTGTCGCTTTCACAGATATAGGTTGGAACCTTGATGTTGGGCATGAAGTTCTGCTATGTCATATGCCTCAGCCATATCTGTCCCTGGAAACTTATATCCCCCAGTCAATATTATATCCTTCCACCATTCTCCCTGGACCTTGTAATGAGGTTGATATTGATCAAGTGGCATCCAAATGATGGGGAATGAAAATTTCAAACCTAGCCATCAAACCCCGCAAAACCTCATACATGTGATATACCTGGATATTCTTTCCATGGCTCTGCAAAAATTGGGAGCCCCAAATGATTCTCGTTCCCTGACAATAGGTGGTGATAAGGACCATCTATGGTCACAGTTTTCAAGTGCCTCTTCCTTGCAATGGGTCAAGTATTTTATGCAAATCTCAGCACACCATTGTTGTGTAGTTTCCATATTCTATGGCCAATTGGGAATCCGTCTGAAATGGTTATGTTTGTTGATGATCTGTGCAACTTGAAAGTTCTCCATTCTAACCTGAAGGGGTCTGTGTACCTAATTTTCCTCAAAAGAATCAAGTGTTTTCTTCCACTTCACCTGGTTAATGGTGTAGGAAAGGAAGGCCCTCAATTGGACATCTCCCACATAAGGAACTGGATTTAATTTTTTATCATCTCTTAGCAGGTAGTTGTGCATGTACAGTTCACACATGAGATGTTGTGTGAGGATTTCATGACTTCTCAAAGTCCTAAGAAAATATATGGGGTCTTTAATATTATAAACCATCTCCTGGTAAACACATTCCAGAAAGAAAAATAAATATTGTTCATGAAGGAGCAGTTCATAGCTAAGAGAAGGGGAGCGACACGTTACTACCTACTGGGTGATATCATACATCTCCTATTTGTCATCTCTTAACCTCTGTATCTATGCCTCCATCTCTATAATATTTTCCTTTTGTTTCTCGCCCTTGTTCTTATCTTCTTCCAACTTTTCCTCATAGTCACCAATGACTCTAGCAGCCTGCTCCCTTATGTATTTCAATGTCCTTAGCTTCATTGAAGAAGGAACAACTCTTGTCCAAAACTGAGCTACATTTTTCTTCCAGTTCTATATCTCATCTTTCAACAAAACTATCCGAGCTTCAGTTGTATGTGTCATTGGCTCAGCTTGAGTAGATGTTGTTGTTGTGGAAGTGTGGAAAATAGGCTCAGTCTAAGTGGTAGCTGGTATTGTAGAGGTGTCCAAGATAGGCTCGGTCTGATTAGCTACTGTATGTAACACCAAATCAGTTTGATTAGTTGTTGTTACTATGGGAGTATCGACAGTTTGAGTAGTTGCCGATACTGTGGGAGTATCGACANTTGGCAATTATTTTGTATCTTCGTGCTCGTTTCTTCAGGCGGAGCACCTGCTTCTTTATCTTGGAATTCTCAATCCTCAATTGCATACTTTCTCTAAAGGTTGTCCTATAACGGTCATGAATAGGGGTTCTTCTTCTTGGAAAAAATTCGACAAATTCCTGTTTGACAAGAATTCCTTCAGCCCATCCACTAGGAGGAACCTCATTCTGAGATTCATTGCCTACAGCCTCTATGCCTGGCTCTTATTTAACTTTCACTTCTTCTGGAATAACAACACCCAACTCTGGTTTGGGGTTTTCGAGAGCAGCATGCTCTGACGCTGGTTCTTGTGTAACAGTGTCAGTCATTTCTTGCTCACAATCTGAAGGAGTAGTTTTTATGTCTTCAAAAATAGGGTTTTCAGGAATGGCTTGTTCTAAAACTAGTTCTTGTGTTACAACGTCAGTCATTACCTACTCACTGATGGGAGGAGTAGCTACACCATCTTCAAAAACGGGAAATTCAAAAAGTTTGGGTGTTGGTTCTTGTGTGACAGCGTCAATTACCTCTTGTTCATAAATTTGAGGAGTAGCAACATTCCTCTACTACTCATCAGACGAAGGGGTATCGACATCCATCTCATGATCATCTGCGGGCGAAATAGCAGTGTCTCTTTCTTGTTCATCTATTGAGGGAGTAGCAACATTTCTTTCTTGTTCATCTGCTGAGGGAGTACCAACATCTCTTTCTTGTTCATCTACTGAGGGAGTAGCAACATCCCTTTCTTGTTCATCTGCTGAGGGAGTAGAAACATCTCTTTCTTGTTCATCTGCTGAGGGATTAGCAACATCTCTTTCTTGTTCATCTGTTGAGGGAGTAGCAACATCTCTTTCTTGTTCAAGAAAAGGGTTTTGAGGAATAGAACCCTCTGCTTCCTCTTCTTCTGAATCCAGGTTAATGACCTGCCTTATTCCCCCAACTTCTCTAACTTCCACTGATGGTTTCCTTGTTTCCTCATCTTCGTCCAAGGCTGATTCTTGTGTATCAACACCCATTATCTACCCTTCTAAAAAAAATTTGGCAGCCTCTACCAACCTTCTCAACCCATCTCTCTCTGCTAGGGATTTTGCTACTTCCGAGATAAGTTCTGGCAATTTCTCTTTCGAGAGTCTTATGAACTGAGATCAACTCACAGGGGTTTTCTCTAGAGCATGCACGACTAGTATCTTAACAAGGCCATGATTTGTGATGTCTTTTAGTGGTTGGTACGAGCGTCGAGCTGCTCATGCCATTCGTTGAACGTTATTCCACAGAAAATAGGGCATGTTTATGCATTGTTGGAAACACAGAGATGTGAGCAATTTGAGATGATATTTGTAAATGGTAGAGGGGCAGCCTTCACATGTCACATACCTTATGACGAACAATGCTACCTCGTCCCATGGGGGCGGTAGAGAAGTTTGTTCGTATCCTTTCCCTTTCGGCTTTACTTCTTCACCTTCACGCAAAAACAACTCTGAAATTCTGGGAGTGGTGTTTTCCGGACAAACCATCACTGACCGGATAATGGAAACCTACTAGTTGTTGCAATGGTTTCCTCCGTGACTTTGATTTTTAATTCGCAGACTGTGGAGGAGTGGTCATCCAAGTTTTGGGTGAATTATGTTGTAATGTATGCATCAAATCCCTGTAACCTATCGAAATACACGTCCCAACCTGCATTCTAGAAAATTTGCGAGACTTTCAGATTTCGACGGACCTGTGTAGTATTTGTTGGCTCATACCTTACTTCTCCACCACCCATTCTGTTCCATCGACTTTGTGTGCTCGAGGAGTACCGACGAGTAGTTTAGGAGAAACGACAGGCAAAATAGTTTTGTGGAAAATGTGTTGTGGAAAGAGTCGTGGATTTCTTTTTAACAAATTAAATGATGTGGCAGGTAAGTAATGATGAAATATGATAGGGAATTTAATATCTTGGCAGATGATTAATGGTTTGGTGGGTGTGTCCAATCCTGATGCGTACAACGACATTAGAAAAATTTAAGTAATGATTGTGAAATTGTCTGATTAAAGAGGGTAATGATGACTCTTTGGGAAAAGACATAAAATCTCCCCCAAACTTAAAGTTAAGACCGTCCTCGGGCGCGAATGCCTATGCCATGTGTAATATTACCCAGATCCGTTAAAGTTGGTTGAGGACGTACCTGGAGACTCACCTGTTATGGAGAATCATCATTGCAGGAATAATTTCATATGCAGTCACGGAATATGACAGCGTCGAATCGAGCGGTGACATCGGAAGTGGTGGCAGCTGAAGTATCGGTATCGATGTTGGCGAGAGTGTAGAGGAGTAACTACAACCACAGTAGAAGCAGTAGGAGTAGAGGCAACCAGAAAGTATTGGCGACTAGAGTAGCGACAACCAAAGAGTGGTGACGATTGGAGTGGAAACACCTCGGAGTAACGACATCTGGTACAACAATGATTTTAAATTAACGACACCTGGAGAAGCAACGACTAAAGTAGCAGAAACTGGAGTAGTGGCAACAACAGTAATGACATCTTGTACAGCGACGATTTTGAAGAAACGACACTCGAAGTAGCGGCAACTGGAGTAGCAGCAACAGAAGGAGCGGCAGATCGTAGAACTGTGATTTTGAAATAACGACATTCGGAGTAGAAACGACTGGAGTAGTGGCAGCTTAGAGTAGCGGCAACCAGAGGAGCAGTAGCTCGGAGTAGCGGCAATTGGAGTAGAAACAACTCAGAGTAACAACATTGGACACATCGGTCTTTTTTTGAATCATGACATCCGGAGTAGCAACGACTGGAGTAGCGGAAACTCGGAGTAGTGACAACTGGAGTAGCGACATCTTAGAGTAGAGGCAATTGGAGAAGCTGTGTAACTTTTTTAAATTCCAGAGATGCCTTCGCCGATTTCAACTGTCTAGAAAGGTACCTGCACCACAAATTTATTAAATTATATATCTATCTATCTATCTATCTATCTATCTATCTATATATATATATATATATATATATATATTAATTTAGGGGGCAGAGGGAGGATCTTCTGCACTAATGATTTCCAAATCAGTTTGATCATAAAGTCGTTTGACAAAGGAGAATTTAGAAGATGGTTTATGATATATTCTGAGGCGGTGTCCATTTTCTATCAGGGGAGTACGCGTGCCTCGTCTATTGTTACCAATCTAACAGTCCCATTTTCAAATACCTTGTCAAATTTGTATGGCCCCATCCACCTTGAGCAAAGTTTTCCCCTGAAATCCCTGAATCGAGAATCATAGAGTAATGCCCAATCCCCTTTTTGAAATGTCTTCTTCTTGATAAACCTGTCATGTCATCTAGCACGTTGGTCCTGGATTGTATAAGTATTCTGGACAAATACTAATCGAATTTCATCTAGCTCGTTGTTGGGCCTGTGATATGATCGATTTTATGACATTAATTAGATCCTTTTTGCCGAATGTGTATATGTGTTTTCATGTTTTGACGAAGTTTTTGAAGAGATTTTGTGCCAAAATGCTATGATCCACACCATGTATGCATAATTTGTGTTTTATGATGATCTTGAGTGTAATTCAGTATGCTTTTATGTTTCCAAGAATCTAATTTGCATTTTTTGGTGTCACAGGGAAAAATCACAGCTTGTTTTTGCTTCCAGCACTTAGTCTGGTACTCCATCTGGTACTCTGTCCAGCACTTCGTCCTACACAAAAATGATGGGTGATTTGGCGGTTATGGTATTGGCGTCCAGAGATGGGAGAATCAGAGACATGGGTTTTGCTCGTGCTCATAGCTTGCAGCTACTGAACTCTTGACAACTCAATTTGGGTTGTTATGTTGGGCGATTATTGGCTCGCTTCATTTCGGCAGTTAGGGCATCTTAAATGCAATTTACTGTTTTTAGAAGAGGATTGACCCTCTAGTGGTCGACCTCTCAGTTTGTAAATATTATAAATACCACCTCACTGGTCAGACAATAGTTAAGAAGTCGCGTGTTAGAGACAAAAACGATTTTAGCTCTGTTTTTCCATTTTCGTTTTGCCAGACTATGTAAACTTGCGTTTTTAAGTTTTAATGGTGAAATCGCTTTGTTGAGTTCATGGTGTGCATTTGAGGAGTGAACACCACTTGCTGGGGGGCCCACCAGCAGTCTGGGTAACTATTCTATGAGTTTGTTTATGAATTACATAGCATAGATGTCTTTCTATTTTATTTCCTGTACATGAATTGCTAGTTTACTTCTTTGTTCTATAATTTGATGTTTATGATTTAATTGGTTTAATTCAGTTTTGCAGGTTGATATGGAGGTTCTTGTTAATATGAAATGACTTTGTAGATGATAGAAGCAAGCTTGCAATATTAGGCACTAACCCCCTATGTGATTAGATGATAGATTAGGCTTTCTTTAGGTTGAAATAGAGTTTAAAATCAAGTTTAAAATAGAGCTTTAGAACATAATTTTAATTCGTGCTTTCCTTGACAGAGCTTCGGTGGATGGATAGTGTTAGTTTTAGTTTTTATTTTCAGATTTCTTACCTAATTGTTGTTTAGTTTTACATATCTATTTGTTAGTTAGTTTGCTCAGTTTACTTCTTGTCATATGCTGAAATAGTCTTTAAATTATGTTTATAAGCATTTGTTTTTTTGCCATTTGAATTATTAAATAGAACTAGTTTAGCTTACTTCATGCAATTTCTTTCTTAGATTTAGGTTGCAATTTCAATTTATAGTTAATAATTGAATTTAGTTATGAGTTTTCTTATGTAGTATAGAGTGCAATTGAATTTCATAAATCTCTTTATAACTGTTGATGATTAATGCATGAGTAATAATCACATGGATATGCAGAGTAATTGATGTTGTTTCCATAATGGCTAAGTTCTCACTGGATTGCCTAATTCACACTTTTCACTTTGCTATTGAAGTCAATATCGAGTTTATCCCTCTTGAATTATCTTTCATTGTTAAATGCCATAGTGATATTATAAGACACCGGAGACATTCACACAACCATCAACACTATATATGAGTTTTCATAGACTAGAAGATAATTTTCTTTCTTTTGTAGGATAGATAGTCTTTTTCTTTGGTAGGTTAAAGAGTATTTTTCTTGTCATAGAGATTAGTTGTTAATTGCTTTTATTATCATGATGCTTTCCATTTAGTAGATTTCCTTTTGTATGAGAAATAGTTGTGAAGATTAGTTTAAGAATAAAGTTCCCTTGTCTCTTAGCTTAGTTAGTTGTTGATTGAGTAATCTTAATTAGTTTACTTATTGTAGAAGTTATCTTAGGTTAGTTAGTTGTTTACTTGATTTAATAGGTTAGTTGCTCACTTGTTTATTCTTGCTTTGATAGTGTAGTTGCTTGTTCATTTACTTGCTTTCACAGGATAGTTGCTTATTGAATTTAAGTAGGTTAATTACAAGTAGTTTATTGTTGCTATTTGCTTATTAGATGAATAGTTTGTTTCTGCTTATTGTTATGATTGAACTAGTTTTCTTTAAGTAGGGTTTTCATTTGCTTTCCTAGAACTATCCATCAATCCTGTGTTCAAAGGTTACTTAGGGTAAATAATTTGAATTCCTTAGTAGGGTTTGATCATTAGTAGTCTTTGCTTGAGTAGATTAGCCCTTCAATATCCCATTTCCTTAGTTAGACTATACTACCAGCCTTTCTACCTTGGCATATATATTGCTACAACTCTAAGTTTACTTACCCCGGGTTGACAATTTAATTGAGGGTTTTTAGTGTGTTTTTAGTGCATATAGAACACCCATCACTCGTTTAGTTGCTCCTGACGATGTTTTTGGGATTCTGAAAGATCCAAACCTACTTCCACGACTGGTCTAAGTGTTTTAATTTCGAACTCTATGGGACACAAAGGAGATTTTCCGTAGACAAGCTCATATGGAGAAAATCTCGTTGTATTCCGCCAAGTTGTCATGTATGTCCACAGTGCTTCAAGTAGCTTTTCCGCCCAATCTCGAAGATGACTTCCTACAATTTTTGTGAGGATATTTTCCAGTACCTTATTTTTGCTCTCGACTTGACCATTTGCCTAGGGATGTTATGGAGTGGTTATCCTGTGCTTGATCCTATATTTCTTCATTAACCCTGCTATCATATGTGATGTGAACTGTGCTCCTCCATCTGAGACTATTTCTCTAGGGGTTCCATATCGAGCAAAAATTTCTTCGAACAAGAAGTTTGAAATAGCCTGCTTGGTTTATTTTAAAACTGCCTTTGCCTCAACCCACTTTGTTACGTAATCTGTGCAAACCAGAATATGGACTTTCTGTTGTTAGGGGGGATTGAATGGTCCCATGAAATCAATGGCCCATTTTTCAAAGGGCTCAAGGGATACCTGGGGGTTCAAGGGAATTTCGTCTGCTTTACCTGGCTGCCCCATTCATTGGCAACTATCACACCCCCAAACATACTTCCTTGAATATTGAAAAATGGTGGGCCAATAATACCCCATTTGCAGTACTATATGACCTACTCATTTATCTACAAAATGGCCTCCATAGGGACCATCATGAGTAGCCTTCAAGACATCATAAATACCATCTTCTCTTATGCAGCGTTGGATTTGTTGGTCAAGCCCAATGTAAAAGAGGAATCCCCCAATCCATGTGTAACGAGCACTATGATGGATGATCTTCCGTCGTTCCCTGTAAGGAAAATGTTGAGGCAACTTTCCTATAGCAATATAGTTAGCAATATCTGCATACCATGGAACATGAGTAGAAATTGAAAAAAGATGTTCATCTAGAAAACTATCTTCTACAGGTTCCCCTTGTGTATTATTTTCTAATCTAGACAAGAAATCTGCAACTACATTATCCTTCCTAGGGCCATCCACGATGGTGATATCAAATTCTTTCACTAATAATAACCATCTCGTGATCCGACCCGGGGTTACAGGTTTGTTCATGAGATACCTAATGGCTGCATGATCCGTGTGAAAAAAAGTGGGATAACCTGTAATATAGTTTCGGAATTTATTAACAGCATAAATGACTACTAAAAAATCCTTTTCTGTTACTGTATAATTTAGTTCAGCTAGAGTCAAGTTCGTGTTGATGTAGTATATTATGTATGGTTTCTTGTCCTCCTATTGTCCCAAAACAGCTCCCACTGCCATGTGAGAAGCGTCAGCTGAAATATGAAATGGAAGCTTCCAATATGGTCCTCGAAGTATCAGAGCCTTACAAACCAGTTCTTTGATTTGTCCAAACGCAGTCTCACATTCATCTATCCACACGAATTCTGTGTCTTTGGTTATTAACTAAAAAAGAGGGTGTGCTATTTTAGAACAAAATTCTATGAAACGTCTGTAATAGCCTACATAACCAATGAAACTGCATACCTATGTTGGTGTCTTAGGTGTAGGAAAATGCAGTATTACCTCTACCTTGGTAGGGTCAACCCAGATCCCTGATGCTGAAATCAAGTGTCCCAACACAACCCCTTCTTCAATGAGCATGTGACACTTTTCTGTGCTAAGAGAACATGCATTTGTTTGCATCTTTTAAGTACTTTCTCCAGATTTTCCAAGGCTTCTTCGAAGGAATCCCCATAAGGAGTGAAGTCATCCATGTAGATTTCAACACTGTCATTGACTAAATCAGAGAAGATCCCCAATATCGCCCTTTGGAAAGTAGCAGGTGCATTACAAAGGCCCAATGGAAGAACTCTGTATGTAAAGGTCCCCCAGGGGCTCGTGAAAGTGGTCTTGTCCTGGTCTTCAGGAGCTATCTGGATCTGATTATACCCGTTGAACCCATCCAGGAAAGAGAAAAACCTCTTCCCGGCTAATGTGTCAAGGACTTGGTCAATAAAGGGAAGAGGAAAATGGTCTTTTTGAGTTGCTTTATTCAATTCTCGATAATCGACACAAATCCTCCACTTGCCATTCTTCTTAGGAACAATGACCAGTGGGGATACCCTTTGACTATCTGATATTGGGTAGATGAATCCCACATCTAATAATTTCTGCAGCTCATCTTTGACAATCTATTTCAAAGCGGGATTCATTCTCCTCTATGGATGTCTAATGGGCCGACATCCCTCTTGAGTGTATATGTGATGGGTACATAAATCAGTGGGAATTCCTTTCATATCTGTATATTCCCAAGCGAAGGCCTCTTTCTGTTCCTGAAGAATTTTAAGTAATTTCCCATATTGTGTGGGTGAGAGAATAGGATTGACATTCAATGTCTTTCCTGGTTCAATTTCAATAGGGAAACTACTATGTGGTGCGACAGGAATAGTCTCGATCTCAATTTCAGATTCGGGAGTGTCCTGATCATTACAGTTCATAACTGATTCGAGAAATGACCAGGTAGAATTGCGAACGGAGTCAGAGTCACTGATGAAGGTGTTGATGGTATCATCCTCCATCTCATTCTTAAAACAAAGGGCCTCACTAATGGTAAGGATTGGTCTTATCTCTTCATCAATCTCCAACCCTTTTATAGGTGAGGATTTCCATAATAGGGTGAGTCCAGGTCCTTTTGATGAACTCCATTATATATCACCATTATCCCCTCCATTATATATCACCATATTTCCTGACCGACAACCAATATAGACGTCTATTGTTGCAAGCCAAGTTCTCCCAAGGATCAAAGGATGACCTCCAAATGGGGATTGCATTTTTAAGACTAGGAGATCAACATGGTACTACCATGAATCTACTGAAATAGTTATGTCTTCCAATTTTCCTATTGGTTTAATAGTAGACCGGTCTGCCAATTCCAGAATGGTAGGTGTGGGTTTGAAATCGTGCAGACCAAGAATGGTTTTAGTTGCGAAAGTTATAACATTGATTGCAAGTCCCAGATCTACTAATACATTTGGAATGTTAACCCCATTTATCTGTATAGTTAGAATAGGGTTCCCTGGGTCTCCATATTTAACAGGTATAGAATTTCCTAGCACAATGTCTAACTATTTCCCCATGACATGGATATTAAGTGGATCTTTAGGCTTCCTTCTAGGTTTCTTAGAACAATGTCCCCTAATTGTTTTCGCATAAATCGACACATCTCTCATTGCTTAGAGTAAGGGAATTCTAAGGAATAAATTCTGCGGTTCCCCCAAGAAGTCAAATTTAGGATGAGGATGTTGTTTTGTTAGAGGTAGTCTTTCTAGGTAGGGGGGATTATTGTGATGTTCCTTAGTGACAGGGTTCTGAGGAGGAAATTGCTGGTTCACAGGATTTTTAAGTTGCCTATCTTCCTTCTCAGGTTCTAACTCTGGAAATTCATTATCAATTTGCTCAATAATTATTGGTGAATTCTTGGCATTCACTACCCTACTCGATCTATGATTTAGTTCATTACATCCCAGGGTGGAAATTCCATAAGCAGGGAGGTTGAGTGTTTCAACTTGCTGAGCTCCTTTATTATTTGGATTGGAGTTGGATTGGACAGGAATTTGTGGCCAAAGAGGAGGGTTATTAGCAGAAACACTAGGGGGCAGTTGTAATTGTTGTTGTTGTTGTTGAAATTGTTGTGGTGGCATAGTCTGAGGAAGTTGATTCTGGTTTATTTGATTAGGGCCACGCCAGTTCTGGGACCATGGGGCAGTTGAATTATTCTGTGGGGGCCATGGTTGCCAAGAAGTGGGATATTGGTATTGATAATTTTGTGGCCATGATGGTGAAAAAGGCACGGTTTGAGATCCAAAATTTGAAGTATTGAAATACTGAGAAAAGTCTTGAGGCATACCTTGATTTATGTTATGTGTTCGTGGTTTCCAGGGCTTCTTTGGTATCATAAAGTAGAGTTTATCATTTTCTTTGTCTGCTCCCTGAAAGATCACCTTTAATCTTGGCAAAGAAGGTCATTCTCTAGTCTCATGATTCTACTCACATATAGCGCAAATAGTGTTTAGTGGACATTCATGTTGCGAATGTTTCTTTTTGCACCTAGGACAAAATCCTGCCATGGATTTTTCTAACTCAATCTGCTTATGTTTTGCTTGTAGAAGGTCCATTTGTGAGGTTAGGGTGTTCAAAATTTCATTCCTCATATCCTCCAATAGGTTCCCAAGTTCTATCTTTGTAACCCCACTGCCAGAAGGTTTGGTAATTCGAGTCCCCTGCCTCTGTATGGCTGCTCCTCATGAACATTGGATGCATAATTCATAGATTGTGTCAAAGTATGACTTTGATATGTCCCCTTTCCTACCATATTCAATAGTTCCAAGGAATTTTCCCTTAATTCTTGGAGAAAGATTATTTTCAAGATATCCTTGTCTAGATCATTGTGCCCTGATCTCTGCAAACTATAATTAAAGCGTTCCAAAAAATCCTCCATGTTCTCATCCTCCTTATGCACTATTTTAAAGATCTCCTCCTTTACATCTCGTGATTTGCAATAATATTGGTACTTGTCAACGAAGGTGGTTTTCATTTCTTCCCAGGTAGTGACAGTTTTTCCACCTAAGCCCATGAACCATCTCAGGTTTGTTCCTTTTAAAGTAGCAGGAAATATTTTTATCTTCTGAGCATCAAAGATATAATCATACCCACGACAGACAATGTCAAATTCAAATAGAAATGTGTTTGGATCTTCAGTAGATCGTCCATGAAAATTAGATAGTGCAGAGAAGAGGATAGACTTCATGGGAGTCTCCCCTGTGATATCCCCAATTGGAAATTCAAGTGATGAGTTAGCCATACTTTTGGACTTTCTTTGAGTTTTTGCAGAATTCCCACTAAGCGTTTGAGTTTGTTTATCTGTACTCCCTTGTCCCTCGTTGTGCAAGTGTTCCTTGAGGTTGTCCTGGTGGGAGGATTCCCCAAAGTCTTCTTCTGTTTGAACATGGTTTCCCTGAACCAGGGGTGAATTAGATTCCCAAAATATCCCCCCCAGTTTTGCAGCACTTCCTTGATCCCAGGGTGAAACAAATTCTTCTTCTAGCCCCAGGGTGTATTTCTCTCGTGTCTTCTTACTTGCCACGTCTTCTTCTTCAAATCCTAACTCTGTTTTTGAGGAGGGTTTAGGTTGATTTACTGATTGCCCCCCGGATCTAAGCCGAGATCCTCCCTTACCAGTGATTTGAGATGGTGTACTTGATCTGGTCCGAAGTGGTTGGTCTGATTTGGCTTTTGCAATTATTTCATGGATGAAAGTTTCTCTGCCCTAATCTTTTCCCCTTCCTCTTGGAGGTCTTCCTCCCCTGTGATTTATTCCTCAGCCCCGATCGCTCATACAAATGGTGGAAAGGAAAACATTCAATTATCATAAGGTTCTATTTAATTGCTCATGACCTGAGGTAGGGTATAAATTTCCCTCCTCAAGACGAGAGAGAGGCCCCTAAAACATAAAGGAGAAAGAAAAAAGAAAAAAAAATAAACACGAAGAATAGAAAAATGAAATCAACTTAAATGCCCAGGACCTAGAGCAGGAAAAGTAAGATGTTACCCCCCAGGACGAGGGATTGATCCTATGATAAATATGGATCGAATTTTTTTCTTTTGGAAGCCTCCTCAACAACGGAGCCAAAATGTTGGTGTCCGGTATATCGTTTAGATTTACCACCTAATACATTTGATTTGTCAACCTAGGGGCCTGAATTTTTTACAGGCTACCGTGCACTGTATGTGAAGACTGTGCTTCTTTCAATATTGATCGTGCAAATAAACAATAATTGCAGTAAAATAAAGAACAAAAACTAGATTATTGGTGTTGAAACATAAATAAATGTAATATTCAAATAAAGCAGGAAAACTGTAAATGAAGCAATATACAGATCTAACAGATTCCACACAAAACCACAATAAAACTATATCATAGGCCAACAACACCTGACCAGAAGAGTGGGCCCAAATCCCCGATCAGGGCTGCGGTGAACTAACTACCACGAAAACTCAGAAACTCAGAAGAAACTCGATTTTCGTTAAATAAAATGGGATTACATAAGTTGTAGTCTTGGCATAGGAAAACTCTTAGCTAGCTGACTGACTGGCTAATCCTTCTCTATCTATGTTCATCTATACAATTTGTGGAGCACAGAGTGTCCCAAGATTAGGGTAACAACTCTTCCTAAAAATGCACAAAGGTTGAACCAATTAAATAAACCTAATGTTGGACCATGGAATAGGTCCTCTTTTGCACCTTCAACCTACGGACTGCATTGCATCCTTCATCTCATCATCTTGCCAAACTTCATTTTCTCTATTCCTCTGAGCTCTCCAAGATTAGTGATTCACTTTGGTAAACCCCAACCAATCTATAATGTTTTTTAACTAATACACACAATGACATAATAGAGGTGCACTCTTACCCTTGTGGTTACACACAATAGCTCAAGGAATATAGAAATGGAGGTAAATAAGGATAGAAAAAGGTGGTAGAAAACATGCAATTTCATGGGCCAACAATAGGAATGCCTCAATCAATACAAATCTGTTCGTTATGGCATGGTCCCAATGATCCAACGATGTTATTTCCATAAATAACTGTGTTTCTAGCTGTTCTGGAGCGTTATTCTAATGGTCAGGGCACCTCCAACAGCCATATAGCTTTGTCATGGCGAAGTCTCATTCTGCGTGGTTCTGTGATTCCGGCGAGGTTCAACTTTTGCAGATCTGCCTTCTGTGAAGTCTTTTCTAGAACTTCTCGTAGTTTTGCTAACTTGGATTTCTTCTTAATTAGATTCCTTGCCTTATTTCCTGTGATCTCAGTCTCTGGATTCCTCTTTCCATTCTTATTCTTATCTTCTCCTAGTAAAGTGACTTCGCACTGTTGATGTGCTCTTACAGATTCTGCGGTTAATGTTCCTTATTTTTCTATTTCTGGGGTGGCTATACTTCTTTCTTTCATGGACAGGTTCTTTAAGTCTTCCTGTGTTCTTTCAACTTCGACAACTAATTCTCTGTCCCTCTATTGCTTCAATTGATCTTCTTGTTCTTCTATTAGTCGCGTTATTTTTCTGTCTATGAAGTCCCTTAATTCTTGCTTTTTCTTTTTTGCGGCTTCCTCCTTTGCTTTCCTTCTGATCTGATCTTTATCAATCCTAGTCTTTCCTAATAATAGTGAGAATGGGGCATTGTACTCAACAAATCGGATAACTTCGAAGTCTTCTTCTGTCAATGTTTCATGAGAAATCATAGGTATGTTAGTGACTCTTCCACATAGGGTTATCATCTTTCCTTTAAACAAGCTTATCATTCCCAATGAAGTTATCATAGCAAGATTTTCCAAAATTTCCCAAGTGCTTTCTGGCATAATATTCACGTGTGTTTCTTCATCCAATATGCAGTCCATGTCAAAGTCTTCTATCCTTGTAACTATGCGTTGTTTTTCTTTCAAGATCTCTGGTAAACTGATGTCTCTACGATCATCCATTACTTCTTTTAACATAGTTTGAGATTTCTCTGATTCTTTCTCTTTTTGGTTTTCTAACATATCCTTAGTCTCTTGACCTTCTTTATAATTTTATTGTCTCATGTTCACCTTTTCAACTTTAGCAATCATTCTTGGACAATCCTCAACCTCATTACCAATAGCTTTACAACAAATACAAATAGGACCTATACTAGGGAATTCCTTAGCAAGATGTCCCAGCCTTCTGCAATTATAACACTGTGTCAATCCTCTTTTTCTTTTAAATGATCCCCAACCTCTCCTGTACTATGCACTAGAATCACAGTGTTGGACCTGCAATCTACAAAAATTCTTTCTAGGTTCTTGCATCCACTTATTATTCCAAAAATTATTTCTATGCATAGGAATAACATATTTTTCTCTATTTCTATTATCAAATTTATTCAGATCAACTCTTTCTTCTAACTGTTCCCTAGTTTCCAGACTAGGACAAAATCTATCAATCATACCTAGATTCATGCTTTCGAAATAAAAAATTTCACCTATCTTACCTTTACCAGAGCATAAATCTTTAAGATCTTACCTCTTTTCTTCAGATCCGGTTTCTTTCTTAGCACAGAGCTTCGCAAGTCAAGTAGAATATTGTGCAGTACAACAACAGATCTATGCACATAGCTTTCCCTTTTCTTCAATTCCCAACAATCACAGTTTCAGGTCCCGACAACAGAACCATTTGTTGGCACAATGGCAGACCTAGGGTTCAATGCTTCAATAGAGCACCAACAAAAGCCTAACTACCAACCCTTTCGGCAACACTTGCGAAGAAGATGAAGTCTCACTTGAGGTAGAGGTAGGGGGGTTGCAAGACTCAAGTGTCTACAACCAAGCTAGGACATAGATCTATGATTACAACACTTAATAGAGAACTTAGCCAACAACATACATTAGGTTATGATTCTTATTCACATCGCAGATTAACCCTTATTACAGATCAACACAGTAACAATCAAGATCAAGCCCTTAAAACCTCTTAGCACATAACATTAGTTCATATCTCGCATTCATTTACACCATTAAGCACTAAGCTACAACATCAAATGCATTCATTATACATAACAACAACAACCCTAAGCAAATAACCACATAAACAACATCGCACAAAGAACATCAAGACACAGGATATGCGTGGTTCACCCCAATGTGGGGCTAAATCCACCAACTTATTCTTCTTCTTTATTAGTCTTCGATCTTATTACATTCATATGCTCATGTGCACAGAGACACAGATCCCAACTCCACAGTGGAGAGGTGATCTACGCACAACGCACTAGATCCACCTTCCCTAAAATCAGGTCAAGGCATAGAGCCAACTCCTCAATAGCACAGATCACTTACATACAACGTCTATGCACCAAACAACTTACAAAACACTTGCACTTAGCTCTGCAATCCCTTAACACATTCTTGCACAAAGCCTTACACAGTGTGTTTGTGCAAAGCACTTACAACTACTTTCACTAAGCCAACATACCATGCACATAGCTTTATCGATATACTTCTTACATTGCTTAGCTACTTATTTATACATTCACAAAAATGCCCAAACATGCGTAAACCCATGGGCCAACATCCCTTAACCCGTTACACAAACCCTAAAACCCTTTGTTGGGTCCACAAGCCTGCAAAATGAGTGAGATCCCACAATCTCTGCTCTGCCTGGGTGCTCCATCTTCGACCAACCTGTCTAATTCCCAAAAATGGTCAAACATGACCAATGTTTCCTCGAAAATTGGTCAAGGGACAACACTTGGTCTATTTCCTTCAATCTTGTGTATTCTTGCATGTGCTTTTCTATTGTTCCTTCAATCTTTGTAGATGAATTTGTTTGATATAAT
This sequence comes from Picea mariana, assembly GCA_032191745.1. NCBI lineage: Eukaryota > Viridiplantae > Streptophyta > Pinopsida > Pinales > Pinaceae > Picea > Picea mariana. Next base: position 62,652 of record JASDQU010241589.1, read on the forward strand.
CTTGTAGATTAGCAGTTCTATGTTTCTCTTTGTTGTCTATTGCATTGCAGGTATCAAGTTGTGCTAAGGAGTTTGGAGATCAAGCTCAGATTGGAAGTAGCGAGGACAAACTTTGAAACTAGGTGCATCACACATTTTCTTCCTCTCTCTCTTTCTTATTAGTTAAACTAAATTCAAAGGGATGTTAGTGTCCACTTGTGTTTTTATGTCTTGGTATTAGGGGTCTGTAATCTAAAGGAAATTTCACCTGTCCGCAGGGGAATATTTCCGTAACACTTTCTTCTGCTAATTCTTTTCACATTCACCCAATTTTTAATTGCAATTCCTTCACATGCATCAAATAGTTCTCTATTCTATCAAAAGAATGAGGATCGAAAGAGATTGACTCTTTCTCTAACTGCATGACATGGATTTCATCAACTATGATGAACAACATCTTCATCTTCTTATAGACTTGATGAGGGAATATCATTCCTCTAATGTGAAAATGAATCTCCCACAAGATATAGGTCGTGATGACCCCTACAACATCATCATTTTTCCATCAACAATGAGTTTTGCCTAATCATTTGTTGGTTCTGGAATCACAGTATTCGTATGTTTCCACAGTCCTTTATTTTTCATTAGGGTTTCCATGTCTAGTGCATGCTATCATAAGTTTTGTACTTGTGCAAATCCCACCACAAGATCCCCAAATCTTGCATAACTATGGAAGAAACTACCATTGTCACCCAAGTAGAGACTTCCCTTGTTTTAGTGATGGATGAGGTCCACCACAAGGGAGGCTTCCCTGATGACCTCAAGGGATCAAATAGCAAGTTTAGTATCCAAGCCTACCACCTCACATCCTTATCACCAAATGGTTGGTCTAGGTCAAGGAAGAGAAGAGGTTGTGAAGATGATTTAGTACCTGCCCGAGACAAGAACACTTTGCAACATATATATAACAATTTACAAGATAGAGTGTGTAAATGAACCTCTTTAAGACAATAGAAAAGTTAGATTTCTATTTTTGTTTCAAATTGCAACAATAAACTAGTATTATAATAGCAAGAGATAATTTGTAACAACAACAATGATAAGTGCTCAGAAATACCACAATTGACCATGAAAATCAAGCATACATCCAATAGAATATTATTAAATTGTTAGATGTTATTTCTGAGTG